>JAQFYB010001383.1:0-33242 GCA_034694085.1 Pogonognathellus longicornis | reverse complement strand
TCACCAAATCTTCTTTACCATTTGATCCCCTAACTCACAATTGCAAAAAATTTGCTGCATGAATACCTTAATACCATCATATAAAAAACTAATAGTAATTTATAATTGAATTAATATCTATAATAGATTAACTGAATTTTAGATATTCCTGATTTTGAATTACAATGAAACTTAGAAATGATTTTATTAGTAGGTATACCAAATACCAACACAGTTATTTGAAATGAGGAAAAATGTACAAGAAAAACTTTTTTAAGGTTGAGAATAAGTTATGTATTAGTAGGTACTCCAGGTACTAAACATTTTTCAGCACTGCACTACAAATATTTTTAAAGCAAACAAAATGTCAAGCTAAATGAGAAAAGGGTAAAAATTGCTTGGGTTCTCAAGAGAGTTTAAAGGCAGTCAAAATGTAAGTGGGATGCATGGGATCTATGATTTTGTAGGCCTCGATGATAATGTACGTCCTGTACGTGTAACATAATACGCGTCTTTATATAGGTAGGTATATTAGCTTTTAAGAATGTTTCACTAGAGTCTTCGTTGAGTCTGGCGAGTCGTTGGAGTCGAACACCCTGGAGGCTTTCGGCATTGAGACAACTACAGAGAAGATAGTTAGAAAAACCTTAAGAGTGACTTCAGACGCATTCTATCCGTGAGTAATTGGGCAATTTTTCATTCTCTGAATGACCGCTGCGGAAAATAAGACATCATCGTCTTTCGCCCTGTTTTTCACCTACATACTACATAGAATGTAGTATATCCGTATAACAAATGCATCATGTATAGTAAGGCCACAAAAAACATCCGAGCTATACTTCACTAAACTTCTAATGCACTAACAATAGTTATACTTTTTATACACTTCTTTGTGAATGTAACAAGTTGGGACTAAAGACTATGAAAAACAGCATTTGAGAATATGATGATGATGTCTGTGTTACATTAATAGTATAATGAATAAGAATAGCTCGCTTTAACTATATGGTTCACTCAGGTAGTTCACAAAGCATTTATTTACTAGCTCGGAGATTTGTTAGTCGTGAGTGTAGTGCATGCAGAAGCTGAATTGATCGCTATGGTATTCGATAGGCTTGGTCATCATCATGCACAAGTGAGTAACATTATATCATATTATTATTATTGTATCCTGGACGTATTCAACTACACTAAAGTAACTTAATGGTTTTTACACCATGCCAAAGGAAAATATACGATAGCTTTCATTGCTATACACTCCACACACACAGTCTCATCATCATCATCATCATAATGTCCTGCTTAGGCACGCTCGCTGTTTGACTTGTCAGATAATGATTCATGCATGGGGCATGTTTTTAGCCTTTGAAATGATTCTTCATATATACATGTACAAGTTGTCTATATCCTATACATTACTTACTACTTGATCTACAGCAACCTCTAGCTTGTACATTAAACGGACCCAGGTCTCGAATTTTAAATCCAGAACAGAACAACGAATACTAAACGAAAAATGTGTGTGTTGAACTCGATCCGAGGAAGATTCTACTCGTTTTTACATCCTGAATGTAATATGACGTTTGTATCTGTATTTATTATTATTACTGCCAGAGCTTGAAGAGTAGAAAAAGAAATATAAATGCTGTGATGGTCTCCACAGTATATATTTGTAGTCTTCGGACGCAGGAGTCAAATAGTCCCAAAGAGACTAATAGAGTGTACTTGTAATACAAGAAGGATGAATTTGAGCCATCGTATTCATTTCATGATCGTATAATAAGTTGGTCAGAGAAGTTGGCCTGAGAGGAAGCGTGATCGAGATTAGATCGATTTTGATAATATTCGTTATGATATTTTGTGTTGTGTGTAGCAAAACTCTCTGTGAAGTAACGAGTGCGAGAGTGTATGGAGTTTATATAAAATGTCTGTGTGACTGTACACAATAAAAGCAAGTGTATACTGTTGTGTAGTGATATGTATTCATTGAGTGGAATGATGATGCCCTTCTTTTCTTAACAGTGTACATGGGTTCGTTACTTGTATATAGACACTATGTACAGTAAAAGAGTTTGGTTGATATTCACTGTTAGTACTGTATTGTATTTTGTATGGACTGGTTAGTGAAGGCGGATGGTGCTCAAGAAGCTTGTGCTGTTACTCGCATGACACAGGAACATTGTACAAGATCCCCATCAGCTTGAGAAGCTATTAAGAGGCTGCTTAGACTCCACTTAACTTACATAAGTTAGCCTTTAGTAGTTAGTAGTGCATTGTACTTGATCTGTATACAAAGGATACTTTTACAGACACACACTGACACACACATACACACACTTTTCCTTTTTAACCTTTGAAGGCAAAAGAGTGAAACGAGATAGGAATACTACAGTACATGTAGAAGGAGAGTGTAAAAAATAGAGAAATTCTTTGGCCCAAACTCTCTTTGCTCTCTGACATGGTTTGGCCTGAGTCTACTTTGCTTTTGCTTATAAGCTACGTGGGCACATCCATTTTCGTCTCCACTTCACGTTGTCGTCGTATTACACAAAGGATTCTCTCCCCATATTTCATCCTGCACTTTGGCCGCAGCCTTCTGCCCTGCTTTGCTCCTGGTCTCTCTCTGCCTTTGCCTTGCTCACTAAAATCTTTTTGTAGCTTTTATCAAGATTTCGGCCTTTTCTCTTCTGTCGTTTTAGGGGTTAGTCAGACTGTCTTTGACTTTTCTCTTCTGGGTCGACTGCCTGTATTTGAAGCATAAACAAAAATATATATATTAGCTATAGGTATATAGGTACTAGTATTTTACTTATAATGGTAGGTGAGTTGACTCCTTAGTTCTATGTATTAGTGGGCTCTTTGATATCTATTTGAGTTGAATTACATTAAGTCTCAGGCCAGTGTTTCCAGTGCCCTATATATTTATTATTATAAGTCAAAGGATTTGTATTGAAGAGCATAACACACTTTGTAGTTTTATTTCCAAGTACGTGTACAATGTACAATTCAGTAAGTTATATCACTATTACTGTCATTTAGAATATATGTATCATTTTCTGTAAACAACCTATAATATGAATGTACTGATACTGTAGGTTATATAATATACCTATTTAGTTATTGGATTTGAAAGACTGTAATTGAACTGCGAAGGAAACATACTAAAAAAAGTGCTGGTTAGTTTAGTTTGCTTCATTTATTTGGCATGTCCGCTGTGCGGTAGTAATTCTTCCAATTTTCGGATCTAGTTAACTTTTTTAAAGATTGAAGTTCTGTTTGCAGTCTCGTGCAGTCTTTACAGCTTTGGATGTTGAAAGAGAACTGTGTGTGTCTGAGTGTGTGAGTGTGTGTGTAAGTCTTCTAGTAAGTATGTGTGTAGGTATGTGCAATTTTAAGCTGGAAAGAGTAATACTTTGCTACGTTCGTTTATTTCTTTCCTTAGAAAAAATGACAAAGTTACAAAGTGTTACAAAAGTATGTGTATCAGCTACCGTTGTGCTCTAGTTAGTACTACTATGCTGAAAAGCAATATTATTTTACTAGCTTTGGCAATGTGCATAGATCATACATTTCCGATATACTGAAAAATGTACATGGTAGATGTCTAGCTTGCAACAGGAATAGGAAATGTCATGAGGTGAAAATGTATGAGTCTGGGGGAAGTGGAGAAAGAGAATGGAGATTGGAATTCGGCATTTTATGGAAACGTAAATGATGCGATTGTGATTGCACGGCCACAGTACAAGAGGGTAGAAAAAATGAAAAAGGTTGAATAAAACTGATGCTTGAGTACATACAATAGAACAGACTGGGAAAACACAAGTGAGTTGACATCAAATGAAATAAAATGAAATGAAAGGCATAGGCAAAGTAAAGTGTATAGGTTTGGCCATAAGGGAGAAATGGCCATTTCTTGGTTATTTCTGCCACGAACCAGGACTGGGAGGGTTGCATTGCATTTTGCCTCAGCTTCTGTTCTTTGTCTGTGTTGTTAGTTTAGGCTTTTAGTTCTTTAGCAATTGGAAGGCTGTGAATGACTAGGTGGATGAAATGGGTAAAGTGTAAATTACGTGTATAACGAACTTGGACTTGGAATTGCTTGGGTATATGTATAAAATGTTAGTGCTGAACATGCTCGCAGTATTACTTATATACAGAAACCGAATCATGAACACATTATGTCGTATTCACCATTCGTGCTATTGTTGGTGTCAACAGCACTCGGGTGCTTTCTTCAAATTGTATCTCTGTAAATTGTTTTGTGTTCTTTTTTGATAGGTATGGGGTAGTAGAGTGATCTAGTCGTCTCGGAGTAAATTAAGTCTGGATGTGGCAAATCGACTTGTGGAGAGAGAAAAGAGTCAATGTTTTCTTTCTGCTAGTGAATTTTTTATCCGAATGATTTAATCCATTGTTGGTCCGGGTGTAAATATTCAATTGAAATTGTTGTTGTTCGATCAGGACGAAAAAAACTCGGTCCTCCGTCGTTTTGTTGCTGTCTGGAGTTTGAATAGCATGTCAGAATGTGGCTATCTATACACACTAAGTATACAGATAAATACTGGTTTCGCCCTTTTCATTTCCAGTCTCCAAATCGAAACCAAAATAGGGCTATTGAGTCCAGTTGCTTATTGCATTGCGTTATTTCATGTACACTTTTAGTAGAATTGTACAAAAACTATTTGCAGAGAGTGTACAATGTATTTGTAGTACAAGAGAGTGAGTGGAGTGAAGTGAGTACGAATAGTGTGTGTGTAGCTTTTAGCTCACAGTGTGTAACTAAAATAAAAGACATTAGCTCTGCTAGCGTCCTGACTTAGAGACTTGCATTAGAAAGAGCTTTTTTCTTAGGAGTTTCGTGGAAACTCTCTGGCGAAGCTCGTGCCATTGCCAATATCACTAACAGTTAGAGTCACAGTGACTGAAATAATGTGTTCCGAACCGAAGCCGAAAATTGTTGAGTGTTAGTTCTGCGACATTAATCCTTTTATGGCGGCTGTACTACTGCTGTTCTATACTCTTATAGCATTGCTTTATACTTACTTTACTCTCACACAAATACACGGCAAATACTTACTCTGCAGCCAACTACTTACCACCACACACAGTCTTTTACGTGAGTTCTTACTTCTTACGTATTTATAGCTTTTGGCGTTCTTTTCTTTATATTTCGCTTTGGTTTGCCGTTGAAAGGAGCGATACGCAATTCTATTACGTATCTACAATGTGTGTAGGTATTTTACACTCTGGAAATCTTACAAGACACTTTTACTATATGACTACATATATAAAAACATTTTACTCGTAGTAGTCAAGGACATAGTGTTACAAAATGTTATGCACTGCCCATGCACTCACACTCACCGAGTCATACCAAAAGAATATAGACTCCTTCAAGCTGAAAAAAAGAAAGAGACACATGAAAAAATTGAAACCTTTAATAGTAATAGCAATGTGGAGTATGGAGTACCTATATTATCTGTATACGTATGGGAAAATGGTGTTAGTGAATGAGAATTATTGCATTGGGAAATTGTAATGGAAACACGAATGCCGTCCGTATTATATGATGTGGTCATCACGTTTCGACACTTTCCATGGGATGATGGTTTATGCTGCGTTATGAGAGCAAAATGTTCATTCTTTCCGAGAATAAATAGCTGGGGAACATTCTTAACGGAAATGAGTGCATCTAAAAGAATTTTTCTTATTCACTGTGTCATCAAGTAGTCAGCCAGCCACGCTAAGCCAGTTCCTAGAGATTTACTAGATTTAGACGTGCTTAGTCTCAAAAGATTTATTACGATATGTAAGCTAGCATGACGAAGTACTACGAGAGTTAGACTGGCCCCAGCATTCAGCATAATAATAATAACTATAACTAACAGCAAACTACTACTATAGTTCTTCAGACCGAGTTTCGGACAATAGAATAAAAATCCGAATCCGAATAAAGGACACGTTATATTTATATTGCTACACACTACATACTTTCCAAGTAATAATAGTTCGTATACTGTATTGTAGTGTATAGCAGTACTTAGTTTTGCACACTCAGTGTACACTTTATTTGAGTTGTCAGTCTGTGTTTCTGTATGGTAAAGCAAATAAAAATAATACGACTGGGAAGAATGTGCAAACAGACGCGGAGAATTCGTTTATTTACTGTGTAGTGTGTGGCACATATAGGAGTGAGAGTCAGAGAATATTAGTGTGTAGTGTTTAATGTGTGTATTTTGTGTAGTGTAAGTAATAACAATATGAAATAGCGTGGAGTGGAGTAATGTAACGTAACGTAACTCAAATTTCACATCACATTAACTTAGCTAAGCTCAGTTCACTCGGCTCGTTGAGAAAATCTAAACTAGATGCATGCGTTGCAGTGCAACGCTGCTATATGTACAACATTGGAAAACGAATGAGACTGCAGAGAGAGAGTTAGACTACTGCTGCTTCAGACAAGACAGGGGTTGAGACAAAAACACCGAAACGGGCAGGACGAGCTTCTTCCTACGAAGATGAAGGTGTAATTAACGTCGGATGGTAGAAAAAAGTATGTCTTGAAGATTCCTTCTAGTTCTGTGGTGGCAGTGTAATATAGCTGCGTGTTCCCAAAGAGTACAAGATGTAATGATGGGTTTGTATACTTCTAGAAGATCATGAACAGAAAATACTACTGCGGAGTAACAACTATTGTTAGAATTTCTTATGTTGTATAGTTTGTGCAAGGACTTTATACATACCTCTGCTAAGTTATATATAAGGGAATGGACGCTAATGTGTGTTGAAGTAATATCAGCGTGTAATACTAAATGCATTAGGAGCTATTCTATGTGCATTTTGCATTAATGCTTGCACACTTAACTCAATATTCAGCGTCCTCTCGTCCTCATCCTCATATTCAAAACCATGTGAATGAAATGGAAATGAATGAATGTGAATGTTTTATCCTTCCTTACATTCAACCAGCATTCATTCATGCATTTAACGTGTCCTTTCATCATTCTTTTCATCACATCTTGTAATTTTGATGTTCTAATGTGTTTATTTTTTATCCGTGGCTGACTTGGATGAAAAGTCAAATCGTGCCGCAGGGATTCTCCGACTGAGTGTTTGAGTGACATGACAGTCTTACAGAAATAACATACGGATTAGGATTTGACTTGCTTTATCTACTCAATGAATAAACTGTGTGAGTACTTACATACTTATCTCATCTCCATGTATTTAACTACTAATATTCTGATAAGGCTGAATGAAATACTCAGTCAAGTCAAAAAGAGACGAGGGAGTTTAATAGAAAGATATTTATAGACATAATATAACTTTAGGAAAGGATTCAAAAGTTTATATTAAAGATTCTACGCAGTGGAACACGACTCTTTTTAAAGGCTTTTGTAATGAAATAGTAATTTTATAGGGTTATGCATATCTAGCGTACACTTCAGCAGTTGATGTTGTAATTGATTTCGTAGTTCTGCTATGTGGGCGCTGTTACATGCAAATAAATTTCTGCCGTACCTACCTACTAATACTTTTGCTTGATGGTAGTAATTGCGTTTTTAAAAAAGTTTCCTTTAGAAAAATGTAATATAAAAGTTTTAATGATGAAAACTAATCCGGATCATGTTTACTATAAGATACCTACGCACGTCTACGCCAAATTAAAAGGATGAGCATAAAACTTGCTTCTTTTTTAGGGTGGAAAGATGAGAATTTTCTTTTGCTTACCTTTTGTTCTGTAAGATGTGAACATTTTTCATTTACAGTCAGTCCCGTCCTTACATAGCTCTGTCAGTAAGCCATTGAATTTTTACCGCTGAAATCTCTCGAAGGTTATGTTATATGTTTGTGTGCAAAGCGGCTTTGTTTATTACACTGTTTGGCATGAGAGAGAAGAAGATGAGAAAATATGAGAAGGGTTGGAAAAAGCGACACTATCATATTCATATTTAATAAAATTCAACCATCTAACCCTTTGAAAACCCTTTTTGAAAAATACCTATCTGAATACAAAACTGAAAATACATATCGCAGTATTATCTGCATTTCTCTTATGGTAAAGGATAAAAGTGCTCTTGGTTATTTTAAATTCGGCTCGCAGGTAAATCATTTTCACCCCTTAATTAAAATGATGTTATTAGAGGATTCTTAATTACGTTAAAAGTAAAATCTTGTAATTTTTTGAGCCATTCCAGCAAGCGGGCCATATACACACACGCATAAAGCAAGTTATCTGTAGTCTAGTCTTTGTTGTAAATAAATCCTAATGAGATTGAAATGTTATTATACAGTAAAAGTCAGCATGAACACAAAGTAATGATAACGCTATCTGTATTGTGTATGTATTATGCGTGCAAGCTATTGCGATAGTAGAAGGGTTTTAAAACTGATGATGCCTAAAATATATAACAGTCCTTACTTTAATATACTGTACTTGTTTACTAATGATACATTTTTGTATGAAGTTCAGATAAGGAAAGATGAAAACTCTTTTCTTATGATATTACACAAAATTAGATTAGATTACTCTTATTAAGGTGCATGATACATAGATAGACATAAAGATAACGAAATCTAATGATCCACATGTATATACACTTGCTATATATATAGTTCTTGTTTAATAGAGCAAGAAAAAATATGGATTAGGAGTTTGGTCACTAGTACTATTATATTGCTGCTATAATCAAACTGACCAAAAAGGAATTGTACTTAGCTGCATACATACATACATACATACTTATGTGTATAGTAAAGTTCATAAAAAGAAATCTAAAAACTACGTCTCGTGTTGTCTCTGGAGCAGTAAAAGAAAAGGAGAAGGACACGGGCAGAAAGGGACGGATGGGACACCACACACACGAGTGCATTAAAATGTGTGCAGAAGTACATTGGCTGGAGGCAGTGGAAATGAGGTCTGCACAAAAAGGAGTCTTTTGATTTCCGGCACGCTAGGTACGCAATCATCCACGGAAAGGAGAGAAGCCAATTTTGGGTGAAAAATTTATAGACCCAGTGGTTTTGTTGCTAAGTCATTGCAATTTCTCTACAAGAAAGGATGAATGTGTGGCTATAAATACACACGTTGTAGTGTATAAAAAGAGAGTGAAAAGCTTAGACGCGAACCGAGTCAAGCCCGCAACCCTCAAGTAGTTAAAGGTTGTCTCGTACACAATGTCAGTCCAGCTACCTGTTTTTAACTTATCTGCTCCAGCTATGTGTATTTTTCAACTCGAGTGCTAGTCAAGCTACAACACAAGTATATATACATTTCTGTCGTTTTTCTTTTCTTGCTCACTCACTGCATGTACAGCCGAGTTGTGATTTAGGCGGTCCCTTTACTACTGGCCATTTGACTGTCCTCTCAGACATTGTTGCTCTTTATGTGCTTTTTAGTAAACCTGAAAATAACCAGAAGCATTTTCTTGTAAAATACAACACAAATTTCTATTGCGAGTGCATTGAGTGTTCTTTTGTCTTCTTACCACGATGTACACAAACAATTTATAACGCTGTTGTTCTTAGATACATCACAATCTAGTCAAGTGGCCCTGGTTAAGTTAAGTACATCTACTCAGCCTCCTTCTTGTTGCTAGTGTATGTATGTATACATACTAACAATAATACGATTACAGTGTATGGTACATAGTGTAAAAGTTTGTTGAGTTAAATCTCAAGAGTTTATGATATTGACGTTATGTGTTAGGAGCATTAGATTGTAAACTGCCGGTTGTTGAAAAAATAGGCTAAACTTATGTTGAGATACAGGTATAAAGTTTGTGTTTTATTCGAGGCTAAATTACCTTGGAATCACCCAAAGTGCTCAAACTGTCTAATACGAAAAAGGTGAATGCTTATATTGAATGTACACTTTGTACATACAACGATACAACTTGATCGTTGAAAACCCATACTCGCATTCAGATTTGGGACTTGAATTTCTCTAACAAGGAAACTGAATTGACGAAAACGAGGAATGCATGTATAGCTGTTGTATGTACATAGATAGAAAAAGAACTTGTCTACGAACAAGGCAAATAAAAGTGGGGAGAATATAAGGCATCTTCTTTTTGGTTGGGCTATTGTCTCTGAGCTTCTTCCCACTGGTTGATGGCTAGTTAAGCCACTAAGCTCTCTAAGCACTCATTCTATGGCATCGCTGAGGTCTTAAAAGCTAAATTATGATAGTTGTATTTCGTTTTAAGAGGAAATTAAAAGGGCTCAAGAGTCAGCCCAAGAGTCATAGGACATGAATACAAAGTTGCGTTTATTGGTCTGACTGTGCTCTTGTCTCGTTGAATGCGCTTAGAAAGAAACTGGATGTGGTCCTATATGCTAAACTGAACTCAAGTACAAATGCAAGATCATACATACAAAGTAACTTTTCGTCGGAGCAACACACAAAGGCACATAGTAATGTGTAGCTCTGACATATGAATGAATTTAGATTTGGAATACATGTATGTATGTATGCAAAGCATTTAAAAGCACGAAGACGTGCGGCATACATTCACCCGTAAAGGTATCTACTAATACTATGTAGTAGTGGTACTAATGTGTGTGCAATGCAATGCATACATAGAAAAAAAGACAATAATTTAAAACATAATGCTCAGCAATACATATTAGGTGACCATAATCATGCTAATTAAATTTCCTTTGAATGTTGTAATGTATACTCTGTGTGGATAAATTTCTATGTGTGCAGGTTTTGTAGCTTAAAAGCTACGTGTGCAAACTGTGTGTAGTGTGTTGGTACAAGTGCGTAGTTAAATAATAAAAACTAGTGATACATGCAGAGCGCTTTTACATAATATTACGAACTAACTACCACTACTTCATTCGTTTGCTCTGTGTGTGCACAATCCTATTGTGTTTCATTAAAAGAACATTTTCAACAAATATTATGAGTATTTGCATCCTGGGCGGCCTTTGTCATGAGAAATGTTGGTGGTAAGAGAATTTTAATGGCACAGGTTTATGAGAGCTCTTAAAACTACTAACTACCTTACACTACACAAAGCCCCGCTCGTAGATTGCCTGCTGGTCATACAACAGAAAATTGCACAACGTCCTCCACATCTAATATTCCGAGTGCTTAGTTACAATTAGTTGTGCAATTAATGCAGAATAAAAGACCCGACACCGCAACACACTTCGACACACGTGTGACTTCACCTCTTTGTGCATTGGAAATGTTTCCACTCAGAAAATAACTTCGCACTCTCTGATGCAAATTGCAAACTCTAATTTTCTATGAAAAATAATTATTAGCTTAGTTTTGTTGTAGTGTAGGCACTACGATAATATTAGCATACACCTATATATTATTAGTATTGCCTAGACAAAGATTGCCTTGTCTGTGTAAAAGTAATTATTTTCTAGTTTGTGTGATGCTCGGGTAAATATTACACAACATAGTTCTACGTTCTGAACTAGTGGAATAAACGGAACACAAGCCTTAATAAGATTTACACTTGTGTGTATGTGAGTGTGTCTAACCATATACACACTTTCACCGTTTATACATCACAACAATTCTATACTTTTTTCATTAAAACTTTGTTGACTTTGCATACCAAGCGTAAAATTTTATATCACCATTTTGTAACATATTCCTGTGTTGTGTAGCCCCAAGTCAAATACGGCACGAGAGAAAAAGAGGAGAATGGATGAGATGATAAAAGTCCATGAAAGTGTGAGAAGATAAGAGGGAAAACAGAACAGGGAGTGTGTGGTAGTGTATTGTATTTGTATTGCATTGTGTCGGTGAAAGAAAGAGAAAGAAGTTCATAATATTCCACGTGTACATTCACAATAGATTGCTTTACGTTGCGAGAGGGAGTGTGAGTGAAAGCAGGCATGCATGCGTAAACATTGATATCTCTTGGCATCTCATCCTTTACTGTTTCACATATGTTACACACTTTTCTCCTTTACACTGCAACTCCTATACAAAACCCAGCATTTACAATTTCCCTGTATTGAATCACAAACTCAGGAATATAAAAAAGTTTTTTTTGGGTGAAAAATGAGGAAAAAAGTAACGAAAATTGAGAAATGTGTTCAACACTTTAAACAGACACACACGCTCAGGCTATATGAATATAATAATAAAACAGAAATGCGTAAAGTGCAAATGTAAATACGTATGGAATTTATCAACCTTGACTTTTTTCATCTTTTGATACTCTTCCAGTTAATGCAATGCAACCCTGAATTGTATGTACATTATTACGTGACACAGCCATTGCCATTGCCAATAAGAATATTGCGTGGAAACTAACCTTCAGAGTTAGCAATGCAGTAGCACATTCTTCTGACTAGATACAAGCAAATGTATCGAAATAAATTAAAAAAGAGTAAAATAAAACATAAAAGCCTACGCAGACTTCTCTGCTCGAACATAAAAATACTTAAAGCTATCATCCACTACAATGTGCTATCGAGTGTGCATAAAGCTTTAAAATATTCCCTACTGTGATATGATATATTCCAGCCGTGATAAAAGACACATCGTGTAATAAAATGAAGCAGTAACTGACTCTAAGATACTTTCCCATATATAACAATGCAATACAAATACAAATACTTAATGTACCATCATAGCACACACACATATATATACACACACACACACACAAAACGCAGTTTAGAAGAGAATTGAAAGTCAATGTCATGCAAAAGTTTCAGTGTCTGAGAGTTCAGAGCCAGTGTTGTTGGTATGTGCATCGCTTTTGTGATTTTGACTGGTTAATTTCCATATATGGAACGAGTTGATAGCATGTGATGGTTGTTGATGGAAAAGGAAGAAAGAGTTGCTGAGAACGAAAAAAAGTAAGACCGGTTTCTTTCATGATTGGCGATGATGTTTATCCTTTTGAATTCAAAGTCTGCAGCAAGCAAAGCAAAAGGAATGAACAGACTTCATTTTATTTTGAATGCATTGTGTTTTGTTGTGTAGGTACCTAGACTCCCTATCTATAACAATATGCACTCTTAAGTATACAACAATCCTACAAGTACAATAATGTTAGTTTGCTCAAACAAACAACTGCTGCAGACTGCAGCGTTTAATATCGCTTTGTCGCCTCCCATGGATTTAAGGTTTCATTCAACTTCCTCAATTTTACTTAGAAAGCAATATAGCCCTTAAAACTGACATTGTGTTTAAAAGACGTCTCATCCTAAAACTGAAGCAATTGCTCTGGTAAAAAATGTATCCAGACACAAAACTCTGTTTTATTTGTGTCTCTTGCGTTAAGTTCAGCATCATTATATCCATTATTCAAACGCCAAGCGAGGCTGCAAAAGTTTCAGTTTAGCTTCAGCTTGATTTGCTGCATGTTGGTTTAGGATATCATTAGTAAAAGGAGTAGCAATGCAAGCAGCATGCTCCTTAGCACAGTTTGAATTTCAATGTGAATCAGACGAGCTAGAGCTTCAGCTGTGCACAATACAAGTACGAATGAGTCTAATAGTAGATATATGTACCTAAGTACCTAATGTGTGTGTATAATACAAATGCTACTGCAAGTAAAGCAACTAGAGCGTATTTTTTTCGTCTATTGAGAAATAGTGCAAAAACTCGCGTCCTTGAGGAGGTTAAATGATCATGCTGATGTGATTCGATCCCGCATTCATGCTTCGTTTTTTGTATACATAAGTGCTACTAGTATTAGTGTACAAAATAGTAAAATACCCGGTATTTGTAACCAGCAGAGACTGATTCACATCTTGTCTATTCTGATTTTGAGGCTATTAGAATGCCAATGTACACAGCACAGACAAAGATGGTAGGTATTAGCCATATAAAAGTTTTGTTTGAAATAATAGTAGCTATACACTCACAGGACACATTGGTTGGTTTTGAATACATAGCATTAGCATGCATGCAATGAGAGAAAGAATTTTCTAGCTGTGTTTGCAAAATAATCGAGCTAGTTTCCTGCCTGTATCGTCCATGAACAGACATACACATCTTATGTAGGGCGGAAAAATAGTGTGTGTATAAATACGTAATTCTAGCATTTTAGGTGGAATTGATCCTTGATGTGGAAACTGTAAAGTGGGAAGTGGAGGAAAGAGAATCTGGCTGGTTTGATGCCTCTCAGGGATAAAGCTTAATCCGTATTCCAGGAAAAGCTTTCAGTCCATTCCATCTGCATGCAGATACGCTACTATTACTCTACAATACTCAACGAGCATAACATAGCGACAAAAATGTAAAACTTTAGCTGAATTTGGACCATTTACATTCGTTTGATCTTCCCATACTAATCTAAAAGTTATCTCTTCGTTTCAATTACATACCTAGGCAAACTTTCGTTTACTTTTTCAAAGTTGAGAATTTACTTGTAATTACAGAGTGTGTGTGTGCTGTGTATGTACACATTGCACGCAATCTATCTCAGCATACAACACACTTTTCCATGTTTGAGAAAAGTTTTGACTGGAAAATTGGTTTTGTGTATGTATGTATTCAGTTGTTAGATCTACTCCTATTTAATACTAGATATCTCTGGTTCATAACTCTACTCTATCTAGCACTGTAACCTTTTAGCATAATATGTCGGAGTGTAATGGAAAATCATATTATTATCCTTGCTCATCTAGCGTAATGTACTGCAGGGACAAAGAAACTGTAAAATATTCACTGTTCATACATTTTCCATAAGGAAATGTAGAAACTAATCTAAAGTGAATTAATCTCATGTCATATAAGTAAATCTAAACTCTACTAATACCTACTTACTCCACTCTTCTACTGAAATGTGTTCTAAGCTTGGCTTTGCATAAAAACAAACTAAAAGGGATTTTATGGACAATAGTTCGCCATGTAGTCGAACACACTTATACCATTATAAATGAACATGATGTATTATCATTTTACACATATACACAGCACTACTATACTTGTATTACTAGATAGGTGTACCATGGATGGGAATCCTTTTTCAACAAAAAAGGCTACAGTTTATTATTACTGTGTATTTTTGTTGCTTTGAAGTTATTTGGAAGAGTAGAAGTGGTAGTATTTATACAAGTATTCAATTTAAGCGAGTACTCAGTACATACCTTTATTATAAACCCGTACACTACCTAGACCTACTACATGAAAGTATGGTAAGAACGTAACCTACGTTGTTTTTTCTTTTATTCTCAACAATCATACCGGATTTGTTGCTCTACTCACAGGTTTTCTACTGTCATCTTTTCATTACGTCTTTCACATACTACACACACACACATACATGTGCCTTGATGCAAGAATGAGAAATATCTGTTATGATGTTGAGTCGTGGGGCCGCGTGAGGCGTACTTAATGTACAGACATGTGTAATATTATGTGTACTGTGTATCTCGTGTACGTTATATGTGCTGGCTATTTTCCTCTGCATTGTTTAGCCCTCAGTGGTGGTGTTAGTGGTGAGAAATAACACAGCAAGAGACTCTCTCTCGGTTAGATTTCATTATTATTGTTTGGCTTTAGTTTTCTACTTATGTCGAGATAGCTCAAGTTAAGTGAGCTGGATAGGTTTTTCTTTGGCTTACATAGATTTAGTTTTTGGACTTGACTTCTCTTAACTAAAGGTACCTATAATAGGAGATATATGTTGGTAATAGGGATGACTACAGGAGTGCTAAGTTAAGCAACTTTAAATCTTTTTACTGTGCTCTGACATGACATGACTTGACTCACTCACTCACTCACGATCGGCTAACTTGCAGGATTCTTTCTGATGTTTTACTCACTTGACGTTATTTTACATTTATGTATGTTCTAAGCTCACACACTGCTCGCATACAGTCCCCGTATTAGAATTACTTAAACATTTTATTTTTAAGTTAAACTTAAGTACAAGCTTTTCCGACGGACTGGATTAAATTGTCTGATCACCTTGCATTCATTTTCATTTTACTTTTACCCACATTGTCCATTGAGCCTTCAGCTCCGTTCATTTCGGTTAACTTTAACATTTCCCTTTTTATGTTGTATAATTCTCGGGCTCATTCCGAAGAAGGAAAAAAAGCTTTTACATAATATGTTTATACACACTATAACAACAAATCTTAACTTCTTTTTGTGTAAAGGAAAGGGAAATTATCTCAACTCTTCTATTGTGTACTTTCTAGTGTGTGTAGCACAAGCACACTGCACATGCATTTCATAATAAATACGCTACTAGGTACTACTACTACTTACCTAATATTGGAAAGAGATTTGAGAACGTTAAGTCAGTCTCCCCTAGTTTAACTTCACCTTTACTTTTACTTACACGTAGATTACGAGACTCACACTGTCTAAATAAATAAATGTAATGTTAATGTCAGTGTAGAGTCATGTGGTAAATCCTAAGGGGTGCCATTCCGTAAGCCATTCCCATCCTATTTTATTTTATGGAGTAGTGCAGTCAGTGCAGTCTGGGTTCTTTTCAGCTTAAACATTCTCTATGGCCCAACTCGTAAAGATGAAATAGGAAAAACTTGCTTCGTTTGCGTTCCTTTTCTTTAGTTCAATACGGTTTACAACGTTACGTCTGTTCAAGTTGCTTAGTATTTGAAGGTAGTTCAGTAGTTAAGTGTTATTGAACAGGGATACGATTGCATTGCATTCATTTCAAAAGAAATTGTATTTCTAAGTTGAAATACCTGTATTGTAGTATATTCTTCTTCCAATATTCATCACTATTATACTACTACACGTAATACGCGTATACTACTATGTAAACTACCTATAGCCAACTATGTATCTAATCAACACAATGAAAGTGAACTTGAATTGTACATCTATAATAAAATGACTCAAGTACCTACCTACTCTAGTATATACTCTATCTCAAGTAGAAGATGAATTTACAAAGCTGCCAAAGTCAAAGTCATAATATCTGGTACTAAGTAAATGATCGAGTTTTTTCTCCAGGGACAAATGAAGAGCGTCAATGTAGATGAACTGGATTCGAGTACATTAAAACATAACTTGTATAGATATTGATATATGTACATGTACATATCCAGTAAACAATCATCATCTATAGAGTAAGCTACTTGTAGTAGCACCATTTATTACATTTACCACTACCACCACTTTTTCACTTTCAACTTTATTAAGAAGAGCGTTCATATTGGAGAAATACAATGGGTTAAGCAATAAGAGATAATGATTCCATTCCAATTGAGGCTAGGCTTGAGCTATTAAGCTTTAACTAAGTTGTTTAATAATGTGTGCTATCTAAAATGCATTGTTTGGACTTACCTTTTAGCCACCAATTATTCTAACGTGGCCTAAATAAATAAACAGTACGAGAACAGAGTACAATGGAGATGGTGGTAGGTACTAGGTACCTAGAAGAGGAGTTTGCTGTTGTGTTATGCAAGGAAGACAAAGGTTGGTGACTAAAATTGAGCTGATAATATTATTATGACGGTAGTAAATTAGTTGTAGGCTGTAGGTACAACTACATCGTGGAGACTACACATACTACATTACAGTAGTATGTAGTACGACGAGTAGTTGGGTCGTAATACGTAATGATAACAAGTGACTAGCTAATCTCTAAGTGAGCTTGCTTGAATAATTTTACTACGCCATTAATCTAACGAGAAGCACGTAGTAGTAGTAGGTGAATGTTTATGACTATTTATGTACCATTAACTTTATGGCATGTATCATTGTTTTAACCTAAACATCATTAGAGACGTTCACTGTCTTTGTTGAGAGAAGCAGGGCAATTCACACCTGCAGCCGTCTCTAACTGTCTACCTAATAGATTTTTTAAATTCGACATGCTCACTAAACCAAATGTGTCACGGAGAAGTTTATTATGGCATGTGTGAGTCTATTATACACTTTGTAGTAAAAGGCTTGGCCGTAATTGGATAGCATTTGACTCGGCGACATTAAGATAGTGTGCAGGTAGGTCTGGTAGGTACTAGGTAGGTATCTCAATTGCTCTCACACTTGTTTGTTTGCTTATACGTATAATACACTCATAGCTACATGTTTATAATGTACTTGTTCATACATACTATACTCCATTGAACATATGATATGACGACGATGATGATGATGATGATAGAAACTGTTTAACACACATGTAGCTATAAGTAAGAGGGCCAAGCCAAAGTAAACTACAATTTGCATCCTTATATAAACATATTGCGTGCTTATTCCTTTTCGTTTTACAAAATTACAGATAGGGGTGACATGTGTTTGCATTCGTATGCCCAAGTACAGGAAAAGTTTTCCAGATATGGAATATTTACTCAGAATGATGTATGCGAGTCAGCTAGAGTTGTTCAGCAAGTAGCAAATTCAGTCTGGTCTCGTCACACTAAACTATTATACTGTTTCATTAATTCATTTACTGACTCAATCCTCGTGACTGCAGATTATTATTATTATCACTATTATTATTGTTATTACCAGTTACAAACTATATGCAAATGTAAATAGTAAGTACTGAGCACATAGCATGTGTGCTCAATTATGGACGGACGTTCTCCTAAATTCTTAAACACATACACATAAACATAGTAGTGTATGTGTACACACATGTATTCACGCTACAAAGCCTTTTCTCAAGACAATTTTGAACTTAAATATTACAAAAGCGATGGTAAAAATGTGTGTAGAGATTTTGGCGTTGTTGTATATGTATGCTTTGCGTTTTTTGCGTATTTTGTATTACTAACTAACTACTAGGATGTTGGCCTGAGAAAATGGGTTTCAAGGAACGTTGAGTAGGTATCTTAAGTGCATCATGTTGAAAAGTATTACACTAGAGATATATCTAGATTGCAAGTATTATTATACGTACACACATAAAATAGACACGAAGTACCTAAGTGTAAGTGTCTCGAGTCTAGAGCAGCAGCAAGTCGTAACTAAAGTAACTATTATGAAGAAAGAAATGAAATACTTCATGTTTCTTGTCTACAATTCAAGGACGCTAGAAAAGAAGATGAGGGACGTGGGTAACATAGTAGAAAATCCAGTGCTCTGAATCTACTGCTCCTAGATTTGACAAGATCCACTCATTTCATTTTTATTGTGTTTTTCTGTTGTATATAATACAACTAATGTAGGTTTGTTTTGTTATCTGGAGTTCTGCTCAGTTTCTAGAGCATGAAACAAGAAAAAGCATAGTCTCCAGCATATAGTACATACTACTACCACACAAAGTCATATCAACAACTCTGTGTGTAATTCACAGAAACTCTTTTATAATCTTCTCAATCCTCATCTTGTTTTTCCCTTGGCCTGGATAACTCCGTGTATCTGTACTCCAGCTCAGATTTGACATTGTGCTTTCATTTTTGCCGTTGCTTTTCTTGTGTCTGTGTCATGTGTGTTGGTTTTATCATTCTTATTACATATATATATGTACTGTCTCTAATTTCTTTTTGTTGAAAAATACAATATAAAGGTGGGTTTATTCTGTTATTCTATGTACTTACAATCTTGTGTGTTGATATTGCATATACGAAGGAAAACTGGGCATCTATATACAATGTACGTGTGCGTACCTTACTACGTTTATTCTATGATTTTTTCATTCTCTTTCAAAATAGACGGACGTTGCTTACTTTACTTTATCTACGAGGATGTTCTATTTTGTTGTCTGTCTGGCATAGCATGATACATTATTATTGTATCAGTGAAACACACATGAATCAAAAGTGCATCAACGGTCTAGAAATGGGTTGGCCACCTTGTATACTGCATTCGTTGCTATACTTGATGTGTTAGTTTGTTGTGTGTGCAAAGTAAAGAGAGAAAGAGACACGCCAAAACCCTCGGGCTGAACATTTATTTATTCCCTGAGCTGCAGTTCTAGCTCATTATTTGTCCTATGTGATTACTTCCATTGCTGTTTTAAGTATTGTGCAGTACAGTTGTTGGAAAATCTCAAATGAGCATTATCTGCTTGTACATGTCTTTTAGATCCTTAACTAAGTGCTGTGTACTACGATCACAACAATCTGTTTTATATCAAAAGCAGTTTTAAACTGCATGTACAAATAGTACGTGGATTTCGGTCCACCTTACTATGTACACGCGTTTCTATATAGGGAGAGAGAGATGAATAGACAACAAGGTGTTTCCTTTTTGTGAAAAAGTTTATTGCTCATGTGTGTATAAACAATGCAGTCTTTCTATTCAGGATAGGGCAATGTCTAGGACAAAACTGTGTGGTGTAACCTGAGCTTGTCTTTAAATCAAACACAGTTATTTGAATTGTGACTTGTGTTTGTGTATGCATGCTGTATACATATATCGGTATTTTTCGTATGTTAATAATACTAATACTTATATAGTGTCTGTACATACCATAAAACAATACCTCGTGTTAAATGTACAATCATATAGAGTATCGGTTCAAAGACAGAAACACTTGTGTACACACACAGTCAGTCGTATAGGATTTCATGTTGATAATATAATACTATCACAGTTTTGATGGGGAAGTCCATATAAGAATGAAAAGTTGTTTCATTTGTGGTTTGACGTAGTTGTAGAAATGATTTACTAGTGCTAGTTCTGAAACTATGGTGAAAGCAAAAAAACTCAACTAACAATAAGATTAGAATTTATCTCCTATGTGGTATGTGTACCAGCAATAAAAATAATTTATATGCCTGTGACAAATGAACACCATGTCTTTGTTTGTCATTCTCCCATTTATTGCCATATCATTCTATTTAATATCTGCATAATAGTTCCCTGCATACGAGTAACTAACTACACTCTTTCTAGTAACCTACCTCGTAGGTATAATATATGTTTTAGTACGTGCTTACACGATATTATTATTAAAATTAATTTATACATCAGTATATTCTGTAAGTATGATAATAATATACCTTCTTCAAAATCATAACATAATACTTTTATTGTACAGCAATAAAAATTATTATCGTACTTACGTACACGCGTATGTGCATCTGCTTAATATTTATGTAATATTTTTACTGAATGAAATATGAAGCATGGCATTACTACAATCGATGCACTATTGTGCTGTGCTATGAATTTGAAATGGAAACTGGAGAAGAAAATTTGTTGTCTGCTTCCTGCGGTGGGAGGGGACAGAAAATGAAACGTTGCATTAATTTGGGCAAAGGTACGAAGGCAATGTCTGTGTATTCTTCTTTGCGGTTATCGTTGTTGGGCACAGGCAGTGCATCTGCGTCGTACTGCGTTTGACATTTGATTTATAATGCGTAAAATTTATCACATCTAATTTTAATGATTACCAAATGTAAAGTAATTTTAGAGATGATAACTTAACTTATGAGCTGAAGGAAATTCTGTGTAATCGTTGGCTACTTGAATGCTATAATGGAGTTCATTTTACTTTATAAAAGCATTCAAAGCTGTCTTGATGAGAACATTTGTGTTAAACTTGAAAAATACAATACGTACACTAAACACCCAGTACTTATATAAAAATATGAATTGCTTGCCTTCCTACCTTCTAACCACCTGCTGCAACTTAAATCTCCAAATTTTATGCTCCATCTGTGTACATTGACTAGTTAAGCTGACACCGTTAGCCCATATGCGTCCTTAATAATTTATAAATATGATACACCCATACTCCATTTCCTCTCGGTTTGTATGTAAATGCCGTATCTTCAGTTTACTCGCATAATTGACTCATACACACATGAATTTGCAGTGCCTTTTAGTAAAATGAGTCCGTTATAATTTTATTTTTATTATTATTACACTACTAACTTAAACGTGTATCATATCAACCACATACCTTGAAAAGCAACCTTCCTTTTTTGATTATTTCTTCCTAAATTCCATGACATTTCAATTCCGGCTACTATTGCTGTTGCAACATAGCACACTGTTAAAGTTTATTAAGCTGTTATAATATTCTGTTTACATATTAGTCTTGCTATAGTTTGCACACCTACGAAACGAACTTGGAAGTTGGTTCGCCTTGGCTGAACCAACAACACAGTGGGCAAAACGTAATCAAAATAAGTTATGCTGATGTACTTTCTAACTAAACATTAATATGACAAAATGGACTGAGGCTTGAAGTGCACGATCCTTTTACATTGTTGTTATTTATAATAGACGTAGGAGGAAAGTTGATTAAGTTTTTGCACTCTCGTGAAGCTTCAGTAAATATTTACTTTCTAGCTACTTACTAACTACCAGTAACTATGTACGTCAGAAACATAAAGTGACGACTCTTTATACCAATCTAGCATAGAAATCCGAGTACGTATGTGCAGTAACAACTAACAAAACTGTATCTTCCCACATTATTATTGAAAGTTGCAGTGTAGCATGCAGCACTCACCTTATACTTCTAGTATACGCTAAAATACACGCTGCACAAATTTCTATTGCTTTGATAATGTTGGTGTTGTATTGTTGTATATTATAATGGGCTGTTCGCTTTTGGTAATGTAAGTATCGCACAGCAATTCCATTTTACTATCTTACGATTATTGGTTGGCCTGCTTTGGTTGTATGTTTCCTAGTCCAATTTTCATTGTCTCTGTGAAATGTTCAAGAAAGCTGTGAAATAAATTCAAAAGTTGAACTACAGGATGAGAAAGCAACGTGACTATTCCCTTGGCGTTTGTGACTTCCTTTATAGTTCCTTATTATTGACCGAATTTCCTGAAATGACTTTCATAAAGGGGAGTTTATTATTATAAGAGAATAATAAGAACCTAAAGTGATTTGATTTTGCAAGAGTGAATTGCCAACTACGCTCCTGCAGCACTACCTGCAAATGCACTTCTTACAACACACAAATACAGATACAGTATACCAATAGCAAGCTAGAGCTAAATATAAAGTATAGAGAGATAAGTATTTGCTTGTTACGAAAGTATATTGCACAATACTGTATATTAGGTATATGCTACTGTGTGTATTTGACTTTTAGTAAACTCTGGTGGAACAGTTTGGTTAGTTCCAGCAAGAGCAAAGTACTCATACTACTTGTAGTAGTGCTCCTCAAACTTCCCAATTTAACATCTTCCTATTCTTCCTTCCTAGCGTCTCAACTACCCACCAACCTAATGAGATCTTCATTTATTTCCATTTCATCTTCATTCACTTTTCATGGCTAAGGTTTCCTATGCCTTTCATATTTCCTATGCGAACATTTTCCACACCTACACCTTCTGTTGCCAAAGTTGTAGTAGTGGTACCTTCATACTAGTACTCTGGCTAGTAGTATTAGCAAAGGGAGGTTATAATATTATTCTTATATTTTCCTCACGTAGTATTAGTAAAGGTACCTACCTATTACTACTACAGCTATAGTAGGTATGTAGCATCTTTTGAGCATCTGTGCCAGCATATTTGCTTCTTCTTCTTCTACATCTCCACAGTTTTTACAGGTTTCCCTCCACTTCCACCCGTAGACAAGTCTCATTGCAATTTTGTGTATTGTAGACTTAATTGTAGCCATAGAAGTACAACGCACTAATACTACTATCGTAAGTAGGAACATAAACGTAGGCATATATTGAATTCTACTCTGGAATACGAGGAAGGAAGTATACTACACAGGAAAGGATGAAAGACCATTACACTATGATGTAACGTGATGTGCCGGTTGGCAGGTCATTTAAGTTTTGTGGCTTGCGTTGCCTTGTTGTGGGAGTTGGTCCTGGGCCCTGCTGGGACTGCAGAACTCACTCAGGTTCAGATGAGGTTGTCACTCGACTTGATTTGCTAGATTGCTCAGTCATTTATATTAGATTTGTACGTACTGCTACTACCTCTCCCTACTACCATATATACAATACACACACACTCTACAGAATATCACTGCTACTAGTGTGTACCATGTATTATTGTGTAACTAACTAACGAATTCTGTGTATACTTCTTATACTTACTACACAGTATACACACAATGTATAAGTTTTCGAGTGTAGTGTAGAATAAATGTATATATGTTTTTGAATGCCAAAAAGTCTAACATCTAACCAAGTAGACGGAGAAGACAAACTCAAAGATAGTCTAACTAACGTAACGTAATGTAACGTAAACTGGAGCTAACTTTAACCAGTCCCTACACAGTACTTGTTATGTTACGGCTTATTTCCTTCAGCTTCTATGGGATTTACATTGCCTTAGCCTACTTGTTCAACCAGCCAACGTTTACTTTATTTATTAATGATATTGGGTTTCTCTATTTCGCTGTAATTTCTGAACTGTTTCAGTAGGTATGTATAGTTTATACACATCTCTATGCATGTATTCAACCATACTTTAATGCTACAGATAGTAGGTACATGCTATACAGGTAGTATAGTAGCAGTAAGATTGTTGCTTGTTACAGTTACCTATGTGCAAACTACTTCTACTTGGTTTTATTTCGGTTCCGTTCTTGTTTTCCAATTCAACCCGAAAAACCCTCAACTTAACCTTTAGTGTGTGCTATAGAATGCTCTTGGGCAGACTGAAACAGCAGCAGCAACATCAGCGTTAGCATTAGAGTCTCATTCAGTTCGTTTCACTAAATAACTAAATGACTATGGAGCAAACTGTGTATCTTTACTTTCATTCCATTTTAGTGTACATCCACTACGACTCCTACTAACGACCAATATGTTTGCTCGCCTTCTCTTTCTCTGTCTCTCTCATGCGGTTTCCTTATCTCCATGTTTATCTTTTGCTTTCGTTACCGTCAATCTACATGTTTTTACGTAGTTTTCTGTCTATCACGGCGTGTAAGCTTAAGTAGTATCTTTGTGTGTATCTAGAAACTAGATTCTCTACAAAGTAGTAACTAAAAACCAACAGTTTACTTTACATTCCTTGTACACACAATCAGGTGAAGACCACCACCACTACCACTGTGCCAGTGTTGTGTACTATGTAGTATGTATATATTTACTTTTTGTACTTATTTTACTGCTACTACAGATACTACTACTATTGCCACACTGGTGATGTATAATGTAGTATGCCTATAATGCAAATACCACCAGAGCAGTCGAAATGTTGACTTTCCATATTTCGGTTTCATGTACGACCAAATCCGTCAGTGTGATTAACTTGACGATTCGCATTTGCTGCTTATGGATGTAAATTGGTAGAGAGTCGTGGTTGAGAGATATTTTGTTTTAGCGAGAGAGAAAATCCTACGACCACTCTTTTACTCGTATAACCAAAACGTAAATGACTTGTAATGTCCAAATGAGTCAGACAGATGTAATTTTGTAATTTGATATCGTCCTTAAAATCAGAATACTACATAGACACGTAATGTTCTATCTAAAAGGCGCTTGTTTGAAAATGCTGGTAATAATACGATTATTAACTCGCGTTTTACACATGCAAGCACAAAGGATAAAGTGAATACCTACGTGTTACATGTGAACGAAGCCCATCCCTAATTTATTACAAAGGGGAATAGTGTTAGCGTTAGTTAATGGTATCAAATTTGTACTCTTTTAGTAACCCAGATTACTAGGAGTGACCAATGTTTTGATGCGTTTGAAAGATAAATAAGGAATTCAAATGGAAAGGATTGTGTAAGCAACAAGAACACAAGGCGATGATGATAGAAATACAAAGAGCACTCTCTGACTATGCAGCAAAGAAGCGAGTGTCTGTTTTTGTAATGAGATGGTATAAAATTCATGGATGGAAATGGAAATCGTATCATTAGCAGCTCCACCACAAGATAAACGTAAATAACTATATTATGTGCAGTGTGATAGGCGGATTGTTTATTGTAGATGTAAATCTCGGTGTAGTAGTGCTGATCTGATCATCATCATCGTCGTGTTGTGCCTACCTAATAATAATAACATAATCTGTTTCATTCAACTCATTCCTTATAATATTATATAAATGCTACATTGAGCAATTCAATTCTAATGTAATGTAATGTGGCCTAATATGGGTGGTATGGCATTTCAATGTGCTACTGCGACTACTGATCTGCTTTTATTACTTATAACTACACAAAGTGGAGCTTTGTGTTGCACAAAAAGATGATAGGACTACTACTGGTTAAATTGTAGGACAGTTACATTTCCACTACTGTCGGTTGTGGTTCTCTCTTGTCTATTCTCTTATTCTGGACTTGAATGGCGTGTAGTGTGTAGTAGTCGGAGGAACACCACACTGTTTGCTTCTAATCATACTGCTACACTCTCCGTCGTTCTAATTCTGTCTTCCTACGCGTGATTTTGAAGTGCGATTAAAATAATAGAGTTGAGTCAAGTCAGCAGTCAACTCATGCCAAGTTAATTCGACTTGTATTTTGTAGTGGTGGAAATGTACAAGCATTTTACTATCAGTACTCAGCAGTGTAGTTGTTATTGAGTGGAAAGTAATACTATATACTACTTACTACATACACAAATAGTTGTGCTGATGGCTTCTAGCTGTGATGATGAGTAGTTTGCCCATACATACACACAGTACACATAGATTCATAGTCGAATTGAGTCGCAGTCGACTACCCTCAAAATAATTTAACACGTTCAAGTGGCAGATATAAAGCTAGAGAATTAACGGAGGGATACACACGTCAAGTCGATGTTATTCGTAAAGTACGAAGGAGAGGGAACGAACGAATGAATAATAATTCTCGAAGTGTGTGAAGTGTTGTGTAATGCGTTGACGGTGGAACATTAATGATTCTTAATTATGGCGTAATGAATGGAGAATGTCATGAAATGAGTTGCTCTTGTGGTTACGCTTATCTGGCTTTATGTTTTCTATATATTTATGTAACACTGGTACAGATATTACATCGAAATGAACCTGTACACCACGAAACGCGATTTCAGTACACTAATAAAGGTGTAACACTATGAATTGACTTGGAAATCTGTTTCGCTACCTATACAATCTCTACTGTACTTATTTTGTACCGCGTGTTATATATTTGTGTCAGTATTTTGTATAGAAAAGGAATCACATGGTATTTCATGATGTAACTTTATGTGAGAATGCCTAAGACTGTTTGTCAGTTGTTTGATTATTATTCCTGTGGTATATAGGAGCAAGCACGTCCAGTTACTATTTAGGTTCATTATTGCAACCCAGTAGACATATATAGCTGATCGAGTCCATTAACTGAAAGTTAACTCTACAACAAAAGTCTCAAATGAAAAGGTGTTCCATTGTGGTCTGCGCAGTGTGAAAGGAAGTCATTTTTCGGTTCTAAATTAAGACGTGTCAGATTTTTTCCGAATAGGATGTCTGCCCACAGACGTGTGAACTCGAAGAAAACAAGTACCTGGAGCAGCAGACAATGAAAAACAAGAAAAGTATACAGTTCTCCGTGTATAAGGTTTACAAGGCTGTATAGGATGAACATGTGTATAGTGGTGGTTTGATAATTTAATGTAATGTAACCATTGCATTGCCCAACAAACTCACGCACTCACTCTATCTCTCCCTTCATATTATTTCGTATTAGTTGCAATGAATGTGTGGATGTAATATGTATGTGTGGTAAAGTATGGAGGAAACCAGCTGAAGAGATTCTATATAGTTTCTTGCATAATACCTTCTACAGTCTACACTACACCACTGACACTGGATGGATTCTCTCTGTGAGTCTATTCTCTTGGATGCTTACAATGATGTGCAGAGTGTTTTGTTTTGTTCTCATCGCATCTAGTTCTATGTGTATAAACTACGCTCTTGCGTTCCCTGAGCTAACAAAGCTACACCTTTCTTTCATTTGCCTTTCTTCATTCAATTGTTTATATCTCACAGTGAGATTCCTGTATTTTAAGAGGATGCGTGAGTAAACCATGTATTCACACTGTAATACTTATTATATTGTTGAAGCAATGTTTACAGAGGATTCAAATGTGTAGTTGTAGTTAGCAGTACATAGTAGTAGTCTAGTAAACAAATGAATTCATGCTTTACATATTGTGCTTATTATAATAAAGACATAAATAAAAGTAGCTTTATTTTTAGTTAGACATTTATACACGTAAAGGAATCTTTGCGTCAAAATAATTCACAAAAAAGAGTTTAAAAGTAAGAAGGTATACGTATACCTAAGCAATACAATGGAATAGACGAGTCTGAGGATATACTAATAGAAAATATATTCTGCAGCAGAAATCGTAGTATACATAAGTAGGTATATGTGTAATTATTGTATGGGTTTCCGTGTGGTTCTCATGTTTGAATTCTGCAGTATAAAATATTTGAGTTTCTTGAGTGTTGCGAAGCACGTACGTACATCTTCTTTTCTTTCTTTTCCATAGAGAGATGTGTTGCGGTGGTTGCAGAGTAATTAGCTGAAAACACATATCCTATTAGAATGGACTATATATTTGTAAAGATACTTATAAACAGGAGAATCAGATGCGGTGTAACAGAGTGAGAAAATATAGATACATGTTCTTATTATCGGCTGCGAAGGAGTCTGGTGGAAAATAACACCAGGCACAGTGTGCAGTTTGTATTGAAGTGAGTTGAAGGGAGGTACATGCTACAAGAAGAGGAAGAAAGACACAGAACAAAGGAGATCCACTCTATTTTACTAACCTGAAGAATATACCAGGAATATATTTTTAGGGACTATAGGATTTGGTGTAGTAAATATAATGGGTTGTGTCTTGTGTGCTATGCAGCGAATGTGATGTGTAAAAGAATAGATATAAAGTGGGAACGCAAAGTAATGTTGTAGGAATAAATGTGTGTGGATATTTGTGCATTATGTTGATTTTCCATTCGTTCGGTGTGTTAGTGGAGTGGAGGAGTATCAGTAAGTAGAGATTGATCCTCGTGTTTGTGTGTGAATAGAGGATGGGATGCGATGTGAGCCAAAGACCTTGTCCTGTCTCGACTTCAAAAGAAATCCATCATTTTTTCTCTTGTCTTGATTTGTTCCGGCGTATTCCTATTCATCATCATATTCACTTCGCAGTTTGAGGTTCGTTCACTTGCTGAGAGCTTTCGAGTTTGCCATTGCCATTGAATTGTTGTACGTTGTTACATCTTGCTGATTCGATGACTGCTAGCAGACGCTTATGTAAAAACTTAGGCCTTTTCTTTAAACTTGGCTGTAAATGCAATTAAGTTATTGAGGTCTAACAATAGTAACTGAGACTATAAATGAAATTGGTTTACTAAAAACTAAAAGTACCAGTATACGTAATATTAATGTATAATTACCGAACTGAGAAAAATGATATCTACAAATATATCATATTCGTCAATTAACATAGTTCTAAACTAGTAATATTTGTCGTGGAATATCATCTTATTTAAATAATAGACTGAAAAAGTAGAACTGAACAATGATTAGCTCCTACTAAGTATCTGTAATTAGGCGAATTAACTATTTTCCGAATATTGATGAACTAGTTTAGTTAAAAATTTCAATGTAATTAATCAAAATTTCATTTTTTGTTTCATTTTAGAATCCTGGTTCTGCTGTAATTGAAATATTCTGCCAAACTGGATTTCGACTCATATCACAGGTTGGACTCAATTAAACTAATACATAAAATATATCTATCTTACACATTTGTTATTTTGTTGTAGTGGCATATCACGCATGATGGAGAATATTAGATTTGTTTAGATGTTTAGTTTAGATTTTTGAAATCCATCCTTTTTCCAACTAAATACATACTTGAGGATATTTGAGTTGAGTGGAATGATCTTTTACTCTCTAACAAACAAAAATGTTTGATTGCTAAAAATTATTGTCATACAAGTTACAATTACTATGTCCAGAGTTATGATACGTCGATATCATTATGTACTCATGTTCATCACAGTTCATCAAATCTGATCCCTTTACACAGAGAGAAAATATTCATTTAATCTTTATATTCATTATTTTTGCCATTATATGAAATTTTGGTATTGTGTTTTTAGATAACTATTCAGTGTAATTTGCACATAATTATAATATGTAACTATAAAATGAAGCAGATGGAGAGTAGTTTTTCAACGTATGTTTATATAATTGATGGTTATGTGCTTGCATACCTAATAACAATAATAAAAGCATTTGTACATTAGGTATTTTTGATCTACTTTACCCCAGTTACCGAAATTCAGAACGAATTCAGAATGTAATATTCAGGTAACTTTATGTTAGTTTGGCAAGACACTGGAGGCAAAAACGCAGAAATAATGTACAACAATCGTGGCACGGGTAAAATTGTGTAGTGTTCAGTCAGCATCTTAGAGTAAAAGCAGTGTGATTCAATGACGAGTTAGTTGATGCGGAATGAAGAAAATATGGTATAAGCTTTTGTCTACACTCTACAGTGTTTTATAGCAGTTAGTTATTTATCTGCACCACGTTGTGCACTAGATGTGTACTCGTGAAAGAATTTGAAGACAGTGACACAATTCTCGTCACATTTCCACTAGTCGTGTCTGTGTTTTATGTTATTTTGCTTGCGACTGCTATTCTCTTAACTTTGTCACATGTAAGCGACTTTGTTTCTGCTTCCCACGACGATGATGATGATGCAAGGAAACTTGGAACTTGACTGTGTTCTAATACTCATCCACTCTACTGCTACAATTCCAAGCTCAATAGAACAAATGCTCTGTGGGCCAAATAGTCAGCGTCATCCGTGCGTCTCATCCTCATCTCCTTCGGGTTTTCTCTCTCTCTCTCTCTCTCTTTCTTCTCTGCCTCTCCAACTTCCCTCAATTCTTATAGTTAGTGCCACTCTTAGTATTTCAATCCCAACTTAAAACTTTGTCATATATTTCAACTATGTAACACTAAGTTGTATAATTTTACGTAAATACCTATACAGAAGTACACAAGTGAAATATACAAATATATCTAGGTAAGTATACTACACTTTTGTTAAGCCTCCTTGGCCATAGCTATTAAGGAAACATTTATCAACTCTCTAATTCACTCACATAACATCCACCAACGCCAACAACAACAATCATGAGAATAGTTTTGCACAAGACAAGGTCACAGAGTGCGAGATCTAATAAATTCATTCACTCGTGTTTGGAATGTCAGTCACGACATTTACTAGTATTACAATTACTGAAAACACTACACTCGAAACTCTAAAGACGGCCATGGCTTTAGACACTAAAGCTTTATTATGTGTACAAATTGTATAAATAATGTGTCTTGTAGGCTTTAACAACAACCGACAAGTGTCATCACAGCATGTACCTAGTATTATTGTTATTATTACAGTCAGAATTTATTAGTATGTGCATTTAGTTACGTAACATTAGTCATCACGATGAGAATTTAGATAATAAGTACAGAATGTATATGTACATGCACGTTGGTACATACTATACATACAAAAGATTTATACTTGCATAAGTATCAGCAATAGCGATAATATGTGCATGTTGTATGCGTTATAAGGATGAAAGTCATGCAGTTAACTATTGTTGTAGGAGACAAGTGACAAAAGTACAATAACATTGAAGAGAAAAGATTCTAAAGGAGTTTTGACTGCGTATGAGTTTGATGAGTGTTATTAGCATCTTTATTTGTATCAGAGAAATGCCATACCTATAGCACAAGTAAAATGACATAGGCATCATCCATCATGTATTGTGACAGTAGTTGACAGATCGCGAAGGACGACCGCATCACTTGAAATGTATTTACATGGTTCATCGACTTTCTTTACAATGAACATTGTAGATGAGAGCCTGCTGGTTGCTACAAGTAGGAGGTCCTTCTTTTGCGTCTTATCTTCACTTACTGCACACACTCATACACGAGCTGTAACACTTTTGTGTGCATTAGTAAGTAGCACAGCGTACAATTGCTGCTTTACGACAACAACGCAGCGTTACCCGGAGAGTCGTGTTGTACAACAACAACAAATGACTTTGTGAGTTGTACAAAGTGAGAAAATGTAATAATGCTCTGTCAAACTGGAGTAGTCAAGGAAAATTACATCAAGGGGACAAAAACAACTCTCAGATTCTTTGAAGCTGACTTGCGTTCCAGCGTTTCTTCAACTTTTCATTTTAGATTTAAAGTCACACTCTCATCCTCTATTCAAAACATCTTGAAACGAAAATATTTTCATACACAAACACTCCATTGCTATTACTCTCATCTTTTTCTCAAGAAAACCTACTATATTACATGCAAGTATATTTTTAATCTGGTTGTGTTAATTTTTATAAGGTATGGTCAAACTTCAAAATTTTTACAATTAATTTTAGGTAGGTACTTATAAACCGTGCAAGTCTTATGCATTTAATTTTTGGTGTTTGGTTTAAAAAATTGTGCTGTTATTTCTAATTCAACTTGAAAACTATTGAGATTTCAATGTATGCAAAATTGAAACAATAATTTGCATACAAAAATCAACTAATGCTTGCGGAATCCATACGTAATGTACACTTCTATAAATAAAGTGTTAGGTATAGCTACACATTATAATATGTAACTGCAAACAATTTCCTTTAAAATCAAACTAAGCCAAAATCTGCCAAATTATGTAAATAAATGTAGCTATTAAGTAAAAGATACGTCATTATGGCAAAGTTCTTTCTAATGGTAAAATTAGAGGAAGAGTGTTTCTTGGTAAGTGATGAATTGATAATGTATGTTTGTAAAACGCAGTTTTGAAATGGAGTGGTTTACATTAAATCTGAACGAGTTAGTAGGAACTTGTCTGAGATTGCAAGGCACTTCAAAGTCACATTTGTGTGGGTGGATAGAAATGTATTTTTCTTGAAAGTATAGTTGTGCTATATGTATATAGTTGCTTCCAGCGTTCTGAAGTAATACTTAAAGAGCTTTAAAGTTAGATTGACCTGCAGCCAGACGAAAGTAAGGACAAAGTAAAGTTCATCTCAAATGTATAACCTACAGTAAAAGCATTTTGTTTGTTGATGTATGAACTTATTTAGTTGAAATGTGGGTTACTTGTGGAAACTCATGGACCACTATACTAAACACTACTGTTACTGCCACTACTTCTATTGCATATCTATCTCAGCTACAGTGACTTCATATATAACATTAGTGTTATTTTGCTTTTCATTATAATTACTATATACCTACAGCAAAATCTATCCATCAACTCAGACAGGCTTTTTTCACAGCAAGTAATTTATTGCTAAAACAAATAACGTTTAGCATGCCGATCATTCTCAGTCTTTTGGCCAAGGGTTCTGTTGTATAAGAAATGCGTCTGAAATTATTGGTAACTTAATATACTTATATTGCGTGCTCAAACTTCAATTTAAAGGCTATACTATATTTACATTGACGTAGATAGGTACACTAAAACTTTTGTGC
>JAQFYB010001382.1:0-33261 GCA_034694085.1 Pogonognathellus longicornis | reverse complement strand
CATGCAGCAATCACATATTAAAATTTGGAGACTTTTGTGGGTCAACAAATTTCCAACGTATTCCGTGCGTCCCTCTTTAGCGTAAGCTATTTAAACTATATAATATGACTTAATGACATAATCACACATATATATTTGAAGACAAAACTACACATAGTTCTTTATACAAGCAGCAAATCATGAAAAAACATACTTGATAATCCCAGCCGAGTGTGCCCAAAGAATCCGACGCTTCATCTTCCGTATTTAAGCAACTAACAGTCCCAGTATGGTTGAAGTAAATGCTTACAGCACCGAAAAGTTGTTTCAAAAGAACTTTATCTGGTTCATCTGGATTCATCAATTCTTGACATACAGCCTTGAAATTGAATGAGAAAATTAAGAAACACTATTAATTTTATGGCGTATGATTCTGAAGTAACCATATTTTGCAACTTTAGTTATTGTACATAGGTATATGAAGTAGAGGAATTTAAATAATTTACATTAATAGGATTTCCAGGTAAAGGTGCGATAAATTCAGTTGCATACGGGTAATTAGCCATGGCTAAATATCCATAAACATTCACAAGCCAGTTTTTTAGATCCACTACATCATCCCATGTCTTCAAGGCTTTACAAAGTCTCCAAGTGTTTGTCAACCATTTTCTTCCAGCGTCTGTGTTATAAGGCAAAATGTTTTCTTAATATTTAATCGGATTTACGTAGCTAACAAGTGTACCAAGCTCTGGAGAAAATGATATGACGTGCATGATATTGATACCAAACAAAGAACCTATAATAAAGAACCCAGAATAAATTACAAAAGATACAAATACAAACAATCTTTTGTCTCAAACGAATTTTTATATTTTTCTTTTCTTCATTTCATTGTTTACTGGAAATTGAGATTTTGAGACAAAGCGACTGGTTAAAAACCAAAAGTATCATTGAAGGTGAGATTAAGATTGCTCCTAAAAGGAGATTGCATCAAGGTAGATTTTTAAGTCCTATTTGACGCTTCCTTTAATTACAAAAATGTAATTTTTGAAAAAATTAGGATTTAAAGAGACAAATTCAAGTGAAGTCGAAGCTCGATGTCGAAAGATTACTACCAAATCCTGGGGGTCCCCAAAAACGCTTCCGTTGATGAAATCAAGAAAGCATATCGGAAATTGGCTTTGAAATGGCATCCAGACAAGAATCCTAACAACAAGGATGAAGCTAATAAACGTTTCCAGGAGCTTTGTAACGCCTATGAAGTTCTCTCTGATGTTATCAAGCGTCTACAATACGACAAGGCATCATCTTTCTACTACTCTGGAAATTATGGAAACTCTGGATATGAACGACAGTTTGGATCGTTTAGCAACCCAAACAAAGCAAATATGGGAACGTTTCAAAACACTGACAGTTTTGCGAATTTTGGAAATCATGGAAGGCCACAGTCTAACTCGAACTCTCAAACCTTCAGCTCGGTTCCAAATAGCTTTGGGGGTCGTGGTCCTATGGTCTATGCCAGTTCTACACTTGCTACCTTTATAGATGGAGTACAGATAACGACCATAACAACTATCAACAACGGAATGAGGATTGTAACGGTCCATAGAAATGGGGTGTTGGTAGCTGAGACACAAGAACGTGTGACTGCTGAATTGTCGAATATTTATTCACTTTTAAACCCTTTGTATGCTTCTTCTTAAACGTGATCCTAGAATGATTCATTAATTGGTGACAATCATGAATTTTTCAAAGCATACTATAGAATGTAATTCATCAATCCAATGGTGTTTTTTTGCCATGTAGTTTTAAAATAATAGAACGTAATGATCTAATGTAACAGAACATTGAATATCAAATCTTAAGTTAATAAAATTCTTGTAGTTTTTTTTATATCGATGTAAGGTATACCTGCATGTGTTTAGTGTTGCAATAAATAACTTTTTACGAATTACAAACCAGAATTGAATTTCTAAACAATTTCTAAACGCATATATATACCTAGTTAATATATTGAAATAATACTTACCTGAACCTCCCAATAAATTAATATAATTCCAAGATTTCCGTATAGTACTGGAACAATTAAGTGATTCTCTGTCGAAATCAGCAGTTACAATTTGCCCATATTTGATGCACGGAGTGATACCAGGAAATTGAAGTATCGGAGCCGAACCTGCAATTCCCCTATCATATCGTTTCAAAATATATTTTAAGTATATTAAAACATATTGCACCTGTAATGTCTTGATATTATAAGGACTGATAAGGATCTATTATTATAAATTACCCTTGAATTATATGTGGATATTTCATTCTCATCCATGCAGTCAGCATTCCTCCGTAAGACCCTCCGAATGCAATCACAGGGCTGCTCTCAGCTTTCCTTAGATCTTTAAACCAAACCAGAAACTCTGCAAAATCGGCCAATGCTTGTTCTGAAGTTAAATATCCCGTCTTGTCGGGGGTCTGAAATTCAGAATGAAAATGAGATAATTTAACCAAGAAGGCAAAAAATAGAATGTCATAATTGCAGTTTCTTTAACAGGTACTATAATTTGAAAAAATTCTAGGTCTATATTATAAGCGTAGGTTCATAAAGGCATCAAATCTTACTGTAAATGAGTCATTGCCGAAAGGCATTGAGTCTCCATAATAGCGATGTTCTGCAAAAAGCAAAAGTGCCCCAAACTCAGGAGCAATTTCCCACATGAATCCTGTATTTTGAGCAAAGAGTTCAATTGTTCCTTCATTTCCCGTGTAAAAGAAAATAGGACCATTGCAGTTCTTGTCCCAATAAGTGTCATTGTACAGATATTTCATTTTGAATGTCTTTGGGGATGTGAAACTAAAATGGTCAACCTGTATATTTTTGAATAGTCAATTCCTTATTAAAGAAGAAAATGTGTACATAGTTGCAAACATAATAAGTACAAGCTAAGTATTTAAAGGTGTATTAATTAATAAGCTTGTAATATTTTGTCGATTACCGGAACATCGTAAAACCCCGTTTGAAACGTGAATTGACACAATGAACAACAAAGTAATGAAGAAAATGTGTACACTAACAACGGGAAATATAGATGCATTTTGTACTCTTAATTTAATTGTAATTAGTAATTTGCTACACTGCTACTGAATCAAATAATAAAACGAGAAACAATGAAAAATTACACTTTGGTAGATTTTAAATTAAGGATTTAATTGTACACTATGTACACTCTTGTATACCGTACCGTAAGTACAAATTAACACTGTGTAGTGTAGTGCATTAAACCTTGCAACGTTTGCATCTACTTAAATATTTAAACCAGTCGATAAGGTTTAAGAAGCTTTCATTGAAGTTTTAATGTCTCTGGATGTGTTATTTGTACTAATCGCTTACACAGATAAAGCCGCAACGCAAATCACATTTATTCTTAAACACGATATACATGTATGCATATAAATTAACAGAATACCTATATACCATTCCATCTGCCATAATGTGTGAACATTTTAGTAGAAATAATATCAACCATACCATTTAATGATCTCAGCATTTTATCTTGCTTTGCTATGTGTTCATTACAGTCACTAAACATTTACGTTTAACATGATACGGTGAATGACATTTGTCCAGATGAGGCTGAATGAGAAGATAATTCGATAAATTATTAGGCAGTTCCCTTATATTTAGTGAGTCTTGCACTACATGTAGCAAAAGATACCGATTATACTTATATAAATAAATCTCGTTTAATATCATTTAAATTGAAGCATTTTCCACTTTGGTATTTTCCATGTTCCATGATGTATTATCGAATAGATGAAAAGTAGTATACCATAAAAATGTAGACAGCATATTTGGATTAGGTATCATAATAAGGTTCTAAAAAATTGTCATTAATACTTCTTATGGACATACTGAACAAATGTTTGTTTATTTGAATAAAAATTTAGTAATTGCAATTGCAATTATTTTCACAAGTCTCTCTTTGGTAGTGGCAAGGCAAATAGTCGTCTGACAATGATGGCATATTTATAGCAATTGCAAATGAAAATGACGGGATTAGAATTTATTATTTCCCCGTTTTGTTCTGCTTCATTTTGCTTTCAATGTTTGAAGAAATTAACCCTTATTAGAATCTATTTATTTCCCCTATTCACCCGATTTTTGTTGTGTTTCCTATTAAGGCCAAAATCCGAAGAAATGTATTTAACTTTCACCTATTGCTTTCACCCAATTCTTTCGCTCATACTAGGAAGATTAGAAAGTAGACTTTCTCTAATCTACTTTCTCCATTTCTCCAAAAGTGATTCTCATAGTACCCCATTAATTATTTCTTGTCTTTCTCTCCGAATTTCGACCTGAATGATAGACTGACATACCTGAGGACTTGAACAGCATTAAAATTAAATTAGTATTTAGAGTTAGATACACTTATACCAGACAATCTTCAGGTGCGATACTGTGATATCCAAAAACAGCTCATTTTGTCATAATTCTGTTTTGCATAAAACTACAAAAAATTGCGGAATTTTTTTGGTTGTAGGGGTGTCGTAAAATATATTGCATAATAATTAATCATAAATCATAATAATATATTTGCAAATATTACATTGCTCAATTTCTTATTTGTTCCAATCTACACTTAAAAAATAATTTTATTTCACCCATCGGAAATGTTTTCAAGTAACATTATGTATAGGGAACATTTTATAGCATCCCGGTGTTATGCAATTATGCATGTGAAATGTGAAATAAATATCTACCGTCAACCGTTCCGAGAGAAACAAGAATTTCCGCTTTGGTAATTTCCATGTAAAATTCCAATAATTGTCCAATAGATTAAAAGTTTTATGTGCATGCTTATTATTGTTATATCTTATTATACTCTAGAGAAGCAGGGAGACAGCATATTTGGGATATTATAATAAGGTTTTAAAATTTTCATTTATTGCGTATTTATAAAAAAATTGTCTTTAATAATATTAACATATTGTAGGTAGACATGAACAAATATTTAAATGTATTAGATTAATAATAGTTAATAACTGATAATAAAATCATTAGCACTGTTAGTCCGAATTGCAATTATTTTCACAAGTCTCCCATTGGTAATGGCAAGGCAAGTAGTCGTCTGGCGATGATGGCATATTTCTAGCAACTACAAAAGGTTTTAAAATTGTATGTATTAATTCATTAAGTAAACAAAAATATGAATTTGTTGATCTTAATTATATTATTGCACATTGAATTGCAATTTGAACACATTCAGTAAATTCTGAAACGGTTTTTATTCGATTAAGACGACTTAACAGTAATTAATGGCAATGATACAACCTGCACCGATACTTTCGGTACGGTATCGATACATACTTTAATTTACCTAAAAAATCTCTTGACACATAAAAACATGTATGTAATGTAATATGTACATGTTAATACAGATTCTAAACACAATTAGTAAGTAAAGTAGTAGGTATAGGTATGTAATGTATACACCTACATAAGTACCTACTATTTATATAATGTTTATGTCTCAAAAGTTTCAACTGATGAATCAGAGTTGAATAATTAAAACTGAAATAAAACAATCAGATATTTATTACATAGACGAAAACTTACTTTCATTGGTACATGAAGAATATTCTGTGTTGCACCATTGGACACAATCCTCTATCTTTGATTCGCATTCTGAAATGGAATTGCTTAGCAGAACAATTCCTATTAGGATGTAACAAAAATGCAGAACACTGAGTATTTTTAAACTCCTCATTCTAAAATTTTTCACGTAAATAGAAGTTTACGTATAGTTTATGTGCAGCTTAGTATAGAAAAAGTAAACGTTTGCTACTTTATTGAAATCTTCGGATATTGTAAACGCTTTATATTATAGGAAAGGTGAGGATGTGAATAGAAACAGTTTAGTTTTAGAATTATTTTTGGAGAGATCTTTGCTGGAAGCTGCAACTGTAGCAAAACTGAAGACACACTGGTAAATTTCAACTTATTCACATATGTTTTAGTAAGTCTTGTCATATGTGTGGTATAAAAAATGTGTGTATTTAGGAGTGGCTCTGTCTGCATTTTATGGCTCCTCTACTAAAAATATCTGATGAACAGAATGAACACACTACCGAAATCCATGTATAAACATTAGCGAAGATTCCATTAAACTTAATCAAAAAGCCATTGAGACAATTGGGACAAATTGGAATCAACATTTATTCTCTATCCCAATTTCAGCTTATTGAACTACAGATTATGAACCACATTATGCAACCTACATTCATTTCCCAGAACATACACTGCTGTGTAACTGTGTAATAATATCTTGCATCGCATAAACTTAAATTGATATGAAACAAACTCTGATGTTTTTCTTTTAGTAACATTATGTCAACATAACAGTGTGTGGACTGTCCAGTATATTGATCCTGGAGAATGTACGTTGAGATTATAATGCGATCGTCTTACTCAGGCTAAAAATAAGCAATAAGCATTCATTTCAACATTATTTCCGATAAGGAAATGCCATTTTATCCCGCTGTAATATTTCATTTCGTTATTATGATGCATCTATAAACAACTAACTAGGACAATTAATTCCTTCTGTTTATGACTGCATACATAGAATGATGTGTTGAAGAAGTTTAATTTTGGCAGGATGTGATTTTATATTTACATACGAGGTTAATACCGTGTTATGGCTTTCTGTATTGTAGACAGTTATTGGTATAAGTCTTACCACTGCATTGTATTACGTATTATGTAAAATATTAGCATCGTATTTGCAATAACTCTATGTACATCAGTACATCTGTATGTACATCTGTTGATTGAACCATAAAATAAAATATGCATACACATCTTTCGTATTTACTTTTTTTATTTAGTTTGATAAACCGCTCAAGTTGATGGAAATCCAACTTCCTCCACTTATACATATTATTACTATTTGGTCCGTAATTTTACATTGGTCAACCCCTCTAGTATTATGGTATAAAAGTACTGCTACAGTGCTTATAACTATTATTGTACAGATATGCAATGGTTTTATATAATATTATCCACCTTTCATACAAAAATACATACAAAATGATACAATTCTTATTAGTAATAATTTATTAGTTTAGTTAAAATTCATTTAAAACTATGCAGCATTCGACAGAGCTTCAATAGTCTTTAAAATCCATTCTGTACTTCCACCAATCGAAGATATTCGAAATTTTTCTATTCCACATTTGGGTCTAGAGTCCAATGGAGCGATACCAGCCAGTGCCCATTCTTTTGTATCATCGTTTTGACAAAACACGGGACCTCCTGGGTAAATCTTAAGTTCTCGTAGACAATCTCGTCCTGGAGGATCGTTTTCAAAGCACATAGACGTTTTTGAAATATTGTTTGCTGCAGATGGAATTGGATGACATGAGTCTTGCGACAATTGGTGCATTGATGTTTCAACAAGTTCATCTGTTCAAATGTTCAAAAAATTAGTTTTGATGGTTAAAATGTACCAGAGCATTACTTTTACCCAATAAGTACTGTATAATGCTAACCTTGTTTACTCCAGCCAAGCCGAATACATTTTCCAGATCTTTTCTCCCAGGAAGGAAATCCCATGCCAGATCTTCCTGCTTCCGTTGGTTCATCAGGTAAACAAACATGTCGAGCAAAATCAGAGAAAATGACTGGAGATGCCATTTTGATGAGCACTAAATTGTCGCCAAGAGGAGATTTCACCATTCCAACAACACGTCTCTCTTGCTGCCACGGAGAAGTTGTTGACATCCTCACGCGTCCGAAATGAACTGTCCATTTAGCTTTAGATTTGTCCAGAAAACATTGATGCGATGTCAAAAGCCATTGAGACGTTACCAAAGTTGCATCACACACGTGTTCTTGGTCTCTAAGGAGGGAAGCGTGCCAAGGCCAATCTCCATGACCAACTTGTCCTTTTGATTTTCTTTGATGTGATGGTCTTTGTCCACATTCTGGACAAAAATGGAATATACGAAATTAATTAATTAAATACTTATGAGAGTATCTTTTAATAAAGCTGAAGATGCAATGATGATGGGTTTAAGCTACATATGTGTATTACAGAATGTATATAAAAAATTATTTTATGAAAAATAAGAAAATGTCCTTCACCTAAATGATTGCAACCGACATATAATACTTTTTTCGTTGGGCATGGTCCTGCTGTAAAAGTAACTTCTGAAGAAGATCCAGGATCTTGAATTCTTACATACGTTCCTGAACTTCCATCCTGCGAATCATTTGCAATCTCAGTATCAGGTTGAACTCGAACAAAGGCAACTTTACGGAATCCTAATAATTCACAAGCGGAGGATCCAATGTTATCCAGAAGCAATTGAGACTCTGGTTCCCACAATGCATTCGGTTTCGAATCATTTCGCTCGACACATAATTTGCCAAGACGTCCCTGTCATAGAAAAAACATTAGCTATGTTAAGTTTAACAATGTAAAGTTTGTCGAAACAAATTATTTGACGAATAATTCGTAACATGAAACAGGAAATAGTAAATGAATTAGGGGATGATAATACTTGATCGTGAACAAAGAGATAGCCTTCGTTGAAATACTGATGAACATAACCAGCCGCTTCTGAAGATGGTGCGAGTGTTACTAAAATATGAAATTGCAATATAGAAATGAAAAAAACACCAAAAATTGACAATGAAACTTATAATGCATATCTACGATATGGATAACTTACAACAAGCTTTTTCATCACTTCCGTTTGGACAATCAATGACCTGAAAAGTTAAAATTAACAAAAATACACAACAATGTTAGTTTGTGAAAGAACTGTGTAATTGCAACCGAATTCAATTTTAAAAACTTACACCATCGCATTTCTTTTCCGGTGGGATACATTCTCTGCCTGCGCCGCAATGGAAATTTCCTGGAGGACAATACGGACAATGTAATTCATCTGAGAAATCCACACAATCCATTACACCATCACAAATCCGTTGTCCTTGTCCAGATACATAAAGTTTTTCTACACATCCCGGTTTAGTGATGCAAGTTCCAACCCCTTTCCACTCCCCTCCACATTGAATCTTCTCCTTAATGCTGTGCGGGAGTTTGTGACCACAATTCGCCATAAACTCATCACAATAATCCCGACAAGGTTGCAAAGGGTGTCCATGGATATCCAACAGTTCATTCTTTTTACATGCAACTCCCCAGGAACAGATGAAATGCGCAGCAAAAGGATAACATTGAGACTCCACCACAGAAGCCAATTGAATCATCGTCGTATCATCCAATACTCTTTGTCTGGTGGCATTGGTAATGTTTAAGCAGAAATCCACGTTCATTGCTACACATTGATCTTCCCTGGATTTGTCGATTGGCTCTTGATAGAAGGAGTTGGAGGATTGGGAGGATTGGGAGGTGACTGCATCTTCTTCTTCGTCAGGAGCAGATGAGGAGGATGGCGGTGGGAGAGGAGGTTCTGAAGAATCCTCTTCGGTTTCCGATTTGACTATATTTCTTTGTCCAAATATATTCCGACCCTTTGTTCGTGTAGCTTCCGCTTCCATGTCATCTTCACTAATGTTAATGTCATTTGATGTGTCGTTGTTACTCACATAAACGTAACTGCGTTCCGTTGAGGGCAAATACAAAAATGCTATGCTTCGTTCTGCAAAGTCATCGAATTCAATACAATGTTAATAAGATTTAGGTGAGTAAGGTATTGTCAAATGTGTAAAAGATCGATCCACGATCATACCTTGAATCTCCAATGAGTCCTGGTCAACTAAAATGTTTCCTTTGAGTACTCCGTTTGTGTTTCGAATTGCATCTGCTAAAATTATGAAAAGATCACCAGCGTCTACACGAATTCGATGTGTGTCGACATGAATGTTGAAGAAAACCGTTAGAGGACCATTTTCAATACTAAATAAATAGAGAAATAATTTTCTATGAATACTTCATCTTACTAGATACGATTTACAATAGGTACCTACTATACAAAAGAAATTCATGTGAAATAATCATAGTTATAAATAGGCTAAATACAAAAATCTGTACCCATCAAACGCAAGAATTTCAGACCCCAAAAATGCATTTTTGACCAAACTTTGAGAATAAAGTGAGTCAATGATGTCTTTGTACTTTGAAGATCTCTCTTTGAAAACAGTTGAGTCTGGTTTCAGAAGATTGTCATTATACGTATCACCCCGTGTAATTGTTAAAGAACCTCGAAATAATTGTTCCATTGCTGGTGGGATACTCAGGATCGTAACTGCAAATCATGAAAACATAAAACTCAAACACACGTGTATATTATAAAATTAATTTTCATCATAATTACGGAAATCCTTTGCACATGCTTTTACTTTATTAGTATACACTAATTTAGTGGTACACACACGCGTATACGGAATTAGGAATGTGTACCTAATAAATCATGGAATATCATAAACAAAATACCTTTAAAATCGAGATAGGTACTTTCGTATATTTACAGTGTAACAGTTGCCTAATTACAGCTTATTAACTTCGTCATCATTAGATAACAAGCAGTCTCATTATATTGCCTCTGTAATATCCGTATTCTCAAATCATAAAGAGAAATGCACAATTTATGTGTACAACGTGTAATAATAATCTGATTATAAGAAATCCTGTTTTAATACATACAATGCCTAAACTACTACTTCAAATCTTGCGTAATCGCAAACATTAAATTACAACTAAGAACTAAGTGACAGTTAGTGAGTTACAGAAAGTGTGTAAAGTAAGTAAGTACATAAGTTTGAGTAAATTGCGTGTCGGAACTTTCAAAACTTAAGATGAAGAAATGAAGTCTGTAAATCTCATAATTTGTATCTGTAGCCCTAATCCCAATTGTAGTGACTCACAAATAAACAAGCAGTACATAGGCTCATTGAACTTTTAATTCCCAACAGTTTTTATTCTCAATTTGCAATTTTCATGGAAATAAGTTTACTGTACATTTGTGTGACAGTGTGTTGTCCCATCATCACACTGTGATGCTTCTTTCAGCTTTACTTTCTAAGACAACTGCAAAAACTGTTGTGAATAAAGGACAATAAAGTCAAACCACAGAATTTGTAACCGTGTTCATGTTAACAGTAATGACTACACTAGTAACCTACGAACGACACGCCATGAAATCGCAAAGTGGAAAAGTAACAGTGAGTTGAGGCAAGGCAACAGCACCTGCGTCCCTGACTGACACATCCAAATCATTAAAAAGCGACACATCACATCACTTTCAATAAAGCACACAACAAAACTACACAAAGACCAGGATGTGTGTACACAAAATGCTCCATGTAAACTGAAACTTATCTGATCATCTTTAATTTCAGAATGAAGCTATAATTTACTAACATCAACAACATCATAATTGGCATACCTATACGTACACATATACCTATACTCAGATTGCACACTTTTACCCGCACAAACATCTATAATAAATAATTCGCCCAATTTTCGCAATGATGATAATAAGTAGAGCACAAATGTTTCTTGTAAGATTCTTGAAGTGATAACCAAATTAAGGATCTCTGCTTATCATTCTGTCATTATTCTCTCCACAAAATTGCAAACTGATAATCTAATGTTATTAAAATGCACAGCATATACTTGTTTAATGTAGTAACGCAATAGCAAGGGATATTGTGCGTGTTGGGCAGGAAGTATTCTCATCTTTCTTTTTGTAAATGGACTGTTGCATGCGGTTTGACTGTTTGGCTATAAACATCTCATCTGTATCCAAATTCGCTTTATATTAGAGAGTGCTAATCTTCTCCTTCCGTTTCCGTAAGTGGCCAGCAGACAATTTAGAGTAAAATACTTTGAGTATTTACCAGCAAGTCATTTAAAATAAACTGAGAGTGAAACACCACAAGTTAAAGGAAAGCGACACTTCTTTCCACACTATTTCAAAATCAAGTAGAGATGAATGTCTAAAAATATATTATGCTGTTACTATGCATGTACCATTACTACTGCTATACCTACTCTTTATCTTTCCTACAATACAAGTACTAAGTACATATATATAAAATCTCGTGTGTAACTTGCGTAGTAAAAAATGAAAGAAAACAGTAATGGTGCTCCATTACAAACGACAAAAACTATTTACAATGTAAGTATTATAGTAGTACATACAATACAGTACAATAAGGAATAATAATAGACATAATATACACAGAAAAATATCGCATAGGTATATCAGTTAACTACCTAGGACTTTTTGACAAGCAACAAACAGAAAGATAAAAATTCTATAGTAGGTACATAATACACATACACTGCTATACTTCATGTGCACAGTCTTGTCATTTACAAATAGTACAATTGAGATTTATGTATAATACTACACTAACATTTAATTTTGGCTGAAATAATAAATTGTAAACTAGTTTTATATGTAGGTTGAGTTTGTAACTTACATCCCAAGTAAATTCCAGCTGCTGCACCTATGCCCACGAAAAGAACCGCAATAAATACACACGCACACCATTTTCTATGAAACCGAAACCTTTTGGAAACCCGAATGTCAGAGTCTGTAGAAGAGCTTGTGGAACTGCTCGAGGATATTGGGGGAAATATTCTGCTTAGTTGTGGAAATCCTCCATACTGAAAAACACAAACAAACATTATGTAGAACAATCACAGATTATGTTGTCAATAATTTACATACATCTAATCATCTAATTACAAAATCTATTCATAACTTTTTATACACAGCTTACGCATAATCGTTTCTCTTAGGGTGACAATCATAATGTTTTTGTGATAAAAATATATTACGCTTAATCAGATTACCTATTCATCATAAACTATGAATAGTAAGAGGTATGTTGTGATTATGCTGCATTAAACGTACTTATAAAGAGGTACATACCAATGGTATAATACCATCATATCATCCCAACTGTAGCAGATAGCATCGCATTGATAGAAAATTATTTATTTCACCTGAACTATATAGGTAGGTATTGTACCTTAAATTCTGTCGAACATTTTCAAAACCATTAAGTACACTCACATTTCTTAACAAATCATTTTCTTACATACCTACGTTTGTAATTCCACACTATCCTTACATTTTTTTGATGTCGCATTTTTATACAATAGCTACTTGATTTATATACTCTTTCAAGTGAGTACGTAAAGTACATTTTCGAAAATAGAAGCTATAATTTACATCAATGCTAACGGGAGAATTGGATTTTAGGTAATGATTAACAAGAGTTTAGTATTTAAAGGTATTAAAAATATTGATAACATTTGTTATGACAGTTAGCTCGATACTTATCGAGATGCACTGTACGCTATTTGGTGCTTACCTAATATCATTTAAGACTCAGCTAATTATACCCAATACATATGGTAAGTAACCATGCACCATGCTACAATTATGGTAATATATGGTAATATGGTACAAATGGTTTGCACTTGCAGTCTTATGTAAATTAATTCAAGCGTTTTTTATTGATGTACTGTAGTAGTTCAGGAGCTGTACTGTTACACTAGAAGTAGAAGCATAACAAACGCTGTACTACATCTGTACTACAGGTGTACTTACTACATCTACAACTTAACCGGCAGTTTATACCAAAACATGATGACACCCAGAAATAATGTACTCACGAGTCTCACACGAACCGAATCATGATTACATTATGCAAAGCTGTTGAGCATAACAAGAAATGCAATGTAAATGCAGCAAAACCTCCTTCCTATGTGTGTAAAGTGTATCAGAAAGATTCCAATAATTGTTATTGTTATACACTACACACCTACGCATTTATCTGTCTACACACGTTTAGAGTAACTAGGCTAAAATTTAATGGCTGTAAACATAGCACCTGTCACACAACTTTCGTACCACATCTATTTTGTCATTTATGCTTAAGCTAGGACAAAAGCCCAGAATATTATTCACAAATCCTTGTCTTTTAATTAAATTCTATTCATTTAAATTCTAAGCAACAAAGTTTGTTGCTTTTCTTTTTCTCGATCCACTATCTCAACGAGATGTCTATTGTTCAGCACATTTAGCCAAATGCGCGTACACGAGTCTTTTACAATAATAAAACGTCGTGACGGATCGTTGGACATCTTCTCCAAACTCCAAACGATGGCCAAACTTTATAATATACACAAACGCAAGGAATAACGAAAAATACAGTAGCAGTAATATGTATACCTTCCATACTAAACTACAATAGAAATACTGTACATATGAACCTATGGATGCATCAAAATTACAGTACAAAGCAAAATCTGAACATTATTCCAAAAGTTTACAGCATTTTTCAGCCCATGATTTCACTAAGTAACTAAGATTTAACAGAAATAATGACTTTTTAAAGTTTTACTAGCAGTTGATAGTATTTTAGTATTTACTGTACACTGTTTAGCATTCGTGTAATGTAAGTGCAGTAACAATCATACTGTCTGTATGTGCATAGACATTAGACATACGCAGTGTGCATTCTGTGCATAGTTGAACTCTATTATTTTCTCTCAACTTAATAAATCCTTATCTACACTTCAAAACTACAGCTCTTGTTCAGTCTGAAGTCATCTTCCATGCATGTTCTGTAGAAACGTTACTTATTTTTGTCTGGTCAATAAAGTGGAGATGAACCTCGTCAACTCAACGAATTCGCGTGAATTGTGTAATTCTACAACAGTAAGTGTGTTAGTTAGTTAATTCAATTGATTCGCTAGATAAATCTAGGGCATGCACAAGGCTAAGAAGGCGAGTTAAACTTCAATTCATTCGCTTACTGTACATGCACATAAGTAACTACTGAAACGCTTATATGTGCTTATGTGTATACAATACACTCACTCTATGTTTTACCATGACTATATTTACATGAGTTTTTTGGTTTAAAAGAAATAACACTTGTCATATAAATGTATGATATATTTGTACTGTTAAACACACTAATATCTCTACTTCAGCATTTCTTTTCCTTACTCTAGTCTGTACTTCTGTACTACTAGTACATATACAATGATATTCATTTTGTGTGTGTGTAGTGCATCTATATTTCTCTTATTCTCTTGATTACTTGTATCCACAGAAGACAGTACATTTACGCATAAACCAAATAATCTACTACTAGAACAGAAGAACAGTCGTATAGTGCATTACACAGTACAAACATCTAACTAAAAAGAACGTATATAGTTAGAATAAAAAGGAAAGAGGAAAAATGAAGCCAATTCTCAGCGAACCGTAAAGTTGGTGGTGTATTATAGTTGTGTTGTGTGTTGGTGGATAGGACAGAGTGGGATGTAATGTAAATGTAAGCTAAGTCAAGAGCTGTAATAAAGTGTAAAGGGTTGAGGTAGACTTCTTCACCATCATAATATTATAGCAGAACTACTTGATCTACCTACCTTAACTTATTGGTTGGCCTAGCATACAAAACTCTTTATACATACACACTACATCCCAAAGGGCAACTACTATATACTAGACTGCTACTAGTAATAGTAACACACTCACACAGTCTTTGTAGTTACTTAGTTTTGTTATTAGTTATTAGTTAGTGTGTGAGCGTAGAAAAGTGCAGGATGAGACTCCTTAACCTTCTCACACTATATTCTAACTTAGTCTCAACTTGAATATAGGCTACTCAATTAACTCGGGCAACATTGTTTACCTATATGTATGTCTATAAATAGTAGTGTGGTATTAATACGTGCAATTTAAATCTTTATTAGCTTTTACATGCATATAATATTATTATGCTAGTAGCTAGATCTACTTTGTAGCTGTAAATATACACGAAATATATTATTACTTGTATCAAGTATCTGCTTATAAATTATACTCTGCCCACTCGATCGAAAAAGCAAAACATACATTAAAACAGAATTATTATTTTTATACAGTAATTACCAACGGGATTATTCGTTGGTATGCACATACAATCAAATATAAGCATTCCATTCTGTTATTTGTGTTGCTTCCTACATAGTACGTATAGAGAATACATACAATGTTCGTACATACACAGCTTCAACTTTAAAATTACTTATTTTTTGACAACTGCAAACGGGCTGCAGGGCGATTTTGCACAAGGAATAAAATAATGGATTGCTTGCAATAAATATTTGAATGTGTCACTATGCAAGTGAAACGAAACCACAGGCACGCTACGAATTCAATCGAAACCAGAAAGTATGCAAAACCGCGTGTAAATCATCGCGTACTACGTGCATTAACAAGCACATGACATGATAAGGCAACAGGTGTATTTGTAATTGTAGGCTTCTTTAGTGTACAAGGTGGATATTCCATTACTCTACGACCGTGCCGTGTGTTTCTAAGTCTCAAGTTAAAGAATGAATGCAAACAAGAACATTCATGACATCCGATTTGAGTTAGGTATATTGTTTTAAGCCTGAGGGGATCATCGCTTTTGTCTTGTAATTGTCAGCATGCACTGCCTGTTGTATCATCATTGTTGTGTACGGATTTATTGTTATGATGAATGCTGTGTTTCGTATACGTATTATATGTAACTACAGTCTAGTATATGCATAGTACCTTTATTTTATGCACTTGGTTCGTATGGAACATAGTATTTATTTGTATAAATGGACAAGGGGTTGTTGTAAAAGTCTAGTAGGTATTTCTGTTAGTTGTAACATGTGCAGAAAATGTTTTACAATCACACAGAGTAAGTATACTAACACTAACACTAACAGACAGATAGGGAATTACAATTTAATTAAATGCACTCGCTGCGATGCATTGCAATTGATAAGATTCTTTGAATGGTGATTGTTTTACTACAGAGAGATACATTTGCTATCATATCTCACACAGGTAACTGCAAATGTATTTCAAAAAATCGGCCTAAGAAGGTCGCATCCGTCTAACATAAACAGTAACTACTGAACAACATACCTACATAGATAAGCCGGATAAAAAATGATGTACACGTAAGTAAGTAAAGTAAACTAGGTACACCACTTACACTCAGAATTACAGTTACAGCTGAACACATGGAGGTATTGCCAGGGATAAACCATTAGCTGTGTGCTTCTATTTGCTTCAATTATAATTAGTGAGATAGGGAAAAGTTATCGCAGGAACCTTTGCAATTTGCAAACTGATGCCTGCCTCCATCCCTGCCTCAAGCCTTTACTTATTTACACTTAGTACTTGAGCCTGGTAATTAAAAATCTGATAAGTACCTATATACTCTGTAAGTTACGGCCTTTAGTTTTAGCTTTGAATCGCACAAAGTATGTGTGCATTATTATATTGTTAACATTGTACAGAATTGTGTTTGTTGTTCAATATCTTTGATGTGAGGTAAGGTAAGGTAATCTACTTTTAGCAGTTTATTAATGAAACGTAAATATATTATATACAATTAAGGATAAAAATACAGCCTCCTGTATTATATTTATGTTTGTGCATGCAGCACACAACAAAAACAATACTAGCAAATCAAAAATAAAGAATCACACTACACAACCTGAACAATCTTGACTGTTATGAGCCTTTTAATGTACAAAGCAGTGTGTAGAGATAAGTATTTACAACGTCAGCTGCACGCACCTGGTCTTTCTTGTACTTCAGAATTGCTCACATATTTTTCTTTTGCAGACGACGTGACCGCATCGATTTACAGATTAAGTGGGCATTAACTCTGATTTATTCACCCTGAATCGTAAATCAACTGCAATCCACATTCTTCCGCATAATTTTGTTTTAAGTATTGTATATGAGATTGTTTAGATGCTCGTGACAAGTGTGTATTGAATTGAACGAAGAAGACTCACTTGAGACGCACCTGACACATTTAAAAATGTAGGTGAATTATGAGTGCAAAGTAAGTCTGACTGACAAGTGTAAGTACACACTTAAGATTGTACGGGGCAAATTATGATGGCTCATTTCCTTACTAATCAGTGCCGAGAAATTAATTATTTCCAAAGAAATCATAAAAAGATAATTGGTTTCAAATGAAGAAGTCATTTGGTTTAAGGAGGGGCTCACTCACTTCACTGTTTCTGAGTACGCATTTCTAAGTCAAGTTTCTCTTTAGAATTTCCAAGTATTTGTATATGTGTGAGTGTAATGTAAACAAATACAGCTTTGAAGCTTTGATAATAGTAATAATAATATTGTGTTCAATTAGGTAAAAATCGTGTGCACATTATTATGCGTATATATGGGTGAGTGAGGGTGTTCTTGTTGCTTTTTACATTGTTCAAGCTTCTTAATTGAATCAACCATTGTTCTCTAAATTAGGTGGTGATGGTGGTTTGCACATTTATTTTTACCATATCAGAATGTGAAAAGAAAATGCATAAGTTTGTTTTCATGTAAGGCTTGTCCTTTCGATAAATCAGCAAATGTAATCAGAGGGATATTATATTACTTACACTATACAACATATTCTGCATACCTACTTGTTATTATTAACATGTACTTACATACATAGTACATAGCGATAGTGCAATCTGGCTGATTGTATCAACCACATTTTTCAATAACGTAATACACGGACAATAAATAAGAAATGTTGCCTTTGTAATGACGTTAATGTGCTAATAATAACCTGCTGGTCTCAAAAATAGCGACTTTCGAAAAGAAACTGAATTTTTAGTCCCGCTGAATTCATTGACGTAGTAGAATATGTAACTCAATGAATTCTTAAGACCATCTAGCTATGTTGGAATGTTGGTTACACTACATGATTCACACGAGTATGCAATCCATAATGTCCTTTTGTGTACAATGCAACAAACTGTTCTTAAAAACGTCTATATAAACACTAAAGTGTCTTTATAAACAGTGCAAATGCATTAAAGTGATTCCCATCCATCGTGTGACTTGTACTTTTAAAAATGAAGTGTAAATAGAATACACGAATCATAAAATCTCTCAATATGAAAGGTAGTCTATTAAAAAGCAACAACATGGTAGTTAGCGTAACTTGGTCTTGAAATGCAATGATATGCAAAAACTGTGGCATTGACAGCAAGAGAAGATCTGTGTGATTAAATTAAGAGCAATGAGTCGCTAAAAAATTGATGAAACTGTAAAGAAGGGTTTTTAACAGCTGGGATTGTGACACATATGTGTCATAATTATGTGTGTAATGGAATTTGTATCATTATACAACATGATTATTTTTGTATAGCGTGTCTTACAAAGAATTTAACGCTTAAATGCATAACGTGCATATTTGCTAAGTACTTTTCCATGAAGAAGACATTTAAAGTAAGTCCGTCTATTTAGAAACAGACTTATTACCTATCTATTAAAGGCAATAACAGTTTATTGCTCTCGTGTACGCAACTCTGTTTTCATCGCAAATGTTTGTCTTGGATGAAACTGTGCAAATGCTTTGTCAGCATAAAGATTCGTGATGTATAAATACACTGGAAAGGCATATTGTATACACTCCATCAAGTACTTACTACAACTAGTTTTTGAATGCTATCATTATAATAATACAATTAAGTTGCTCTCTCTCTCTCTTTCTCTCCTTCATCAATTCATAGAAATTCTAACCAATACCAATAATACTTATATCCCTTAATTTAACAAGCTAAGCTGCTGACTGTAATACAAATGCTAAATACATGTGTCTGAAAGCAGATTTTTACATGTATTGCAGCAAAACAAAGATTATACAGATATATGGATATTATTCCTGTTATGTGTACATACACACTGTAATTTTGTAAAAGTCACGAGGATTTCAAAGATCTCTAACACAGCTAAAGTATAAGTAGTAGTGTGTGATCCTTAACTTTGATTTTTTCCCTATGCTCTGTTGAATTTGATTTGATCGTCTAGAAGCGACTTAAATTTTGCACTTGACTACTTCAACTACCTTCATATCTACATAACACGATTATACAGAATTTATGTAGGTACAACAGTTAGGTACAAACAAAATGCAAACTACTATAAATAGGAGCTCTTACTCAACGATTTAATTCGTAAATTACAATTTGCCTGAACGTTTTATGGCTTTCGCTACGTTTTATTTCTTCAGTATAAGTAGTTAATATTTTTTGTGCTCGTGATCAAGGAATTACCTAGATGAACATTAGTCTCACTAATAATCACTCCCTCATACACACAACTCACACCTTTCTGATATTATCTTAGCTTGCACAAAAAATACCTTCAAAGAATTTATTCTTATCATTAATAGTCATGATAATATAAATATACACCTAATAGAGCAAGTGTACACAATATCTGTACAACACATACTACACTGATGCATTCATATGTGTTTTCGAGATAGAGAGATATTTGCTGTGTACACTGTCTGTGTAGTATCGTGATGCAGTAGTTATACAATGAACATACATAAATTTACATCCCTGCGTAAGTAGATTGTCGTAATAGTAATAAGTGCATGCACACAGAGCCCAAATAATTGCATCACTGAGTTAAGGCGAAAAAATCTATTGATAAAATAAAACCAAGATGATGATGGATGGAAAGGTTTGAAGTGGTTGGCTTTTTTCAATCTTTTTATGTCTTGGTTAGTTAGGTTTGCTGATTGAATGTCTATATTATAGGTAGTCCATACTCTAAGTATACATTCATTACTTAAATTCTTATTAAAGTTAGAGCTATGTGCTTGTGACGGTGAGCTGAGCATCTTTTTACCAAATAGATGTGCAAATAGCAAATGTAAAGCAATGTGGCACAATGACAAAGTTTGAATTGAGATTTAGGAGCTGTATACGGTGGCATGTAGGTCGATTAAAATGTGTACTTGATAATGAAGTTATAAAGTGACCTAATGTTTTTGTTGGACTTTTGAAAATCATTTTAGATTGTATTATGGATGCTTCATTGCGTACAAAGACTTGTGCAAGAGTTTTTGTAACTTGCAAAGTAAAGGCTTACTACTTACTATAATGTGTATCAGAGTAGAATTGGAGGAGAAAAGCTTCTTTGAAATTAAAAACATCTTTTAAATGCTCGACTACTACATGCAAATGATAGTCAGGGATTTAGGATTTAATTTAAATTTTTTGTGGAAAGACATTTGCAGACCTTCTGTGGCCCACAAGAAGACAGAGGAGTATAAGTCGCTGACTTGACCTGAAATGGCAAGCAATGGAACGCAACATAAAGATTAGATTTGCATTGTCTTTTTTGAGACTATGTAAAAATCTAGGACTGCATGTGCAAAAGATGAAAGAAAGAATGAAGAAAAGACACAATGAAAAGGAATGGTTGTTCTCTATGGGACATTTTATTTGGTTGGGTTAAGTTAAGTTAAGAACTAAGAATTGTATATGAACCCTTTACAGAAAAGTGTTTAAAATAAGTTGTAAGTTTCCCGAGTGGAGTGCAGAGTTGAGAGGAAAAACAAAGAGGGGATTAGGTGGGCAGGCTTATTACAGAAAGAGAAGATGACTATGAAATCCAAATAACTTGTACTTTTCTGAAATTGCTTCTATATAATGCATGTGCCTAAATGATTTTCTTTTCTGAACATCTCATGCTGAAGATCTTTTGTTTCGTAAGTACACGTGATGACGTTTTTGGAAAGGTAACAAAAGAACAGAACGTAAGGAGCATCTCTCTGCTTAAGGAAAAACAAATAAAGTGGATTAGAATAATAGTAAACGATGGTCATACTAATTGTGATCATAGCGTGTGGAGACAATGAGATCATATATTACTCTATGTACAGAGATCTGTAAATTGTACAAATCAGACTCACACACACGATGTACGTACAGACAGTACAACACAGTTCATGTTTCTGTTAAAGAAAAGATTTGATTTGATACACACACAAGTTATAAGTTGAGATTTATATATTGAGCTATATGTATGTATGTATAGGAGCTTTACTAATGGACATGTAGAACAAAGCAATCCTAATCTAAAAATCCTTCAACCGTGTAAAGTCAACTAATCTTTCAACAAGCAGACACTCTTAAACATTGTGTTTTAGGGCTCCTCTGCAACTTTCTACTCTAAATCAGCCCTCGATCGCTAAAAAATGTGGGCAAAGTGGAAGGTACATGTTACATACCTACGCATTCGCAAATGAAATGACGTTCGTTCCTTTGCTCTGTTTTAGTAGCAGTTTGCAATGAACGTTTAGTTCATAGTTAGAGTGGTACTGTAATTGTAAATACTCGTACAGTACTATAGTTGCAAATCTTACATCGAACTGCATTATTTCTTAGAATCACGAGTTTTTATTAACAGTTTCCTTACTAGCTAGTTGTTAGCAGCAAGCAGGAATAGTGAAAATAGCAATAAAATAATATAATGGTTGATTGTCGGTAATAAAGACAACTAGATACATTAAACAAATGAATTTAGAATTTCTGCTCACAGAATGGGTTCAACTCTTCTATGGATATTCATCAAAATATTCATTGAACTAAATAAACCTACCTACTCTAAATGAAAACTACTACAAGAATTTAACTAATTGTAAAATAGATAGGTAGGTATATGTAGGTAATGCCAAGATACACAATTACACACAGCAACCAAGAAAGGATCAATAAAAGACCTGTCTCTGATAGAACTGAAGCAATTCAATCAGATTTAAATGTGATAAAGCGTCCTATTATTTCTTGACATTGCACTCGATAAATCAAAAGTACTCGAAGAATTTTGACCTAGCACTGGCACAAATTGACAAGACAATAATAGACTTCCAACGTTTCAAACAATCGTCTCAATTCCTTACAAACCATCAATCTATGCAATACTATGCAACCTACCTATGCGCATACTGCAACAGAATGCTATTGTACTTTACAAAATTACTAGACTTACTCCTTCCTACGTAATTCCAAAGATAATCTTTTACTTAGGTATACACATCACTCAACACACTACCAGTCCTGTTTTTTCATAGTTAAGTTATCTTTAAGTATGTTACATATTTAAAGAAACAACGAAAAAATAAATCTATGTACTTACTGAAAAGCAAATTAGACAATTTCCTAATTATTAATGAAAAGTATCTTTAGTAAGCAATTATTTTTTCCAAAATAACTTTACTACATATATTTGAATCATTGCAAATTTTTAAGCAGTAATCGTCATTTTTTCAATTATTTTATTGATTTTGTTTATGGAACTAGTCGTTGGAAGTGGAACAAAGATATAGTATTTAAACCATTACCGTTTAGTATTCTTCGATTCGATATTGTGGGCTTTAATTATTTGGTGTAGTTAACGAAAAATATGACAAAATAAAATGACAGAAAACGATACTCACACTTTTGTGCGGATTTTGCTTACATTTCAAAATAGTTACAGCTAGCAAAAAAACTGTGTTAAAAGCTTAGAATACAATACAAAAAATTCCATCTATAAAATGTCTCACACGACAAATCCCGCTTTTTGTTCAGAGTGACTAAGAAAATAAACGGTGATGGTTAAATTTGATGGTCTTTGTTCACCCTTTTTCCTTTTTGTGTAATAGTAACTGTATTTTATAGTGTCTACTGCTAATCTTAAGCCACCTTCAATTTCACTAGAATTCATTGTACTTACTCACAATTGTATCATCTGATTATAAGATGTTAGTATAAAGCAATAAATATGTAACATCAAAATCATCGTCCCTGATCGGTTTTGAGGGCTCACCGACATTGGTCGAATGCCGAAGATAGGCAATGTCGACATGGCCGAGTATAGAGGCCGATATTGCCCGAACGCGTTTTCCTAATGCCGAACGGACATTGGCAGAATACCGAAGTCGAAGGGAGAAAAAACTTGGTGATGATGGCAATAAAGTTCGTTAGCCAACAAAATCGGTTCATCTCTCAATTATATGAAATGGATTTTTTTTATCCAGGTACCTTCCCTCAAATGCCAAATAATTGGTTCTCTTGGTTTAGATACTCCCAATCGTCTTGATTTTGTTCATGTAAATGGTTAAGTATTGCCAATACTGATCATTAGTATCGAAATAAGTTTTTTAATCATCAATTAACTTTTACTCAAAAACTCCTTGAGAGGTCTGAGACTGGTTGGTGGTAGGTTTTGTTGGATTACAAATGTATGTATGTAGACACACATATATATATATGTATAACGAAGTATGTACTAATAAAATGAAATAGAAAATTAATCTCTTACTGACAAGTGTTTTAAAAAATTAGCGTGCTGTGCTATCTGCTATGTACTGGGTTTATTTGATGGGTTCACTCGTTTAAAAAGAACATCTCTTTTTGTCTGTTTTTATGATCACAGCCTCTATTAAAACTTTATGTGGATTATTAGAGATTGTCTCGTGTGTGGCTATACGAAGATTCTCTAACAAAATCGAAACTTTTTGTTGAAATTTTCACTTGCACTAGTATCCCACACAAATTATCTACGATTGTTTTGGTTTCAGTAATAGTGTAATGCATTCCTAATAGAGCTAATAGTACTTAGGTACTTCTCTCGTTCTATACATCTCGTTATAAATGTTTTCTGCAGCAAATCATGTTATTGAGACTTTGAGACTAGTAGATCAACCATGCGATCTCGATATACCTAAATATATCTTAAAGATAGTGTATTGATACTAAAGGCCATGGCTGTGACGAATAATTGTATTAACTAAATTTGTGTAAATACAGATATTCGTTTATAATAAACAGAGCGTACCTAATCAAAAATTTACAATTTATTCCATTCATCGCACTCAAATTTTCTTAATCTAGCGACAAAATTTCCAACACCAAAAATACATGCATGCATTTATATACATTTAGCATACACGGCCCATTGGCACATAATTTTTTCCGAGACTCTTTTACAACTTTCTCAGTAAATCTATTTAACTGCAAGCGTTTTTGCGTGTGAATTTTTTTTGAAGTGTAATATACTTGAGATTGAATGAAATTAAAGATTATGTATACTTCAAATTGAAATAATCTGTGTAATGCATCGCAATTGAAAAAAATTACACCTCAAAGTAAAAAATGAAGCCACACTATCACTGCAAATTGTGACTTAAGTAAAAATTACATGCATACAGTTGAAGAGTATTAATGCGAATAATGGTGACAAAGTGCTAAGAATGGTTCCCTGCTACGCAAATAATTTATTTTGCCATTATCCCATGTTGAACACATGTGACGCTTTTTGCGAATTTCTACTATTCAGTTTCGCGTTCACATAAAGACAAAAATGAGGGAAAGTTTACAGATTTTCATAGTGAAGAAAAATTCCATGCAGAGATAAATAAACCTTTTCAATACAATTCCAATCCCCTTCCATTTCAAATAATCTCCATAATGTGAATTTAATAACTCCATAATAATCATATAATAATACTATAATGCTTAATCAATTAGCCAAGTTGTTCTTACAAAATAAAATTAAAGCTCTTGCTTGTAAGAATATGAATAGCTCGTGCATGACTCTTACGCAAACAATCGCAAACAAACTCAAACTCTTCTTTCTAATCTGACACTTGTGTCTTAAACGCACGGAGCATAAATAAATTAGATTAACTAACACGTACAGAAACATAATGATAATGACTTGTGCACAGGAAGATAAAGATACATACAAGTACCTGTAGAAAACAAAGGAAAGGAATTAAAAAAGAGATTGCAAGCAAGAGATTGTTATGCAAAGCGTAGTAGCACACAGACATATCTTCTGACAATGAGTGAATATGACGATACACACATCCCCCCACGTACAACTAAAAGCAACTACCAGTTTTTTAACTCAGACTTCATATCATAATCAATTTACACGCATGATTCAATTGCTTTACTACATACGTCCCATACAATGCTACCTTAGTTAGAATTTTACGCATTACTTTACTTTTAACTGCACTCTCAGAGACGTAATTTTTAGCACACTTTTCTTTGTCTAAATATTTATCACCGGTTGTATTTGTATTGTGATGTACTACATAGCATAATTATATCACTTGTGCTACTGGAAGCAGCAGGTTGTAACCGTATTTAATAAATCTTTACAATTATCGCCGGAAACACAAAGCCGTCGACAACACTATCGTATCACAACAACTTTCCTTCGTATATTATACACAGAATTCTTACTCTGTGTCTGCATGCTTTATTAGCACTTCAAATTGATGCATTTTCGTATCTAAATTCCAGTGCAGTTTTCACATCGAATTAGCACAAGGCTTATTAAGTCCTTTACTTTTGTTAAGACAATTTAATATTCACTCTTGTACATTGCTATCCTCTCACATGCTCCCCATTCTTCAAATTAAAAAGTGAATTCTTTTCCATTTGTTTCGCAGGTAGCATATAGGTAAGTGTATAATACAATGTACACATACACTGTGTATTATGTACATAATTCACGCTAAAGCTTACTATCATTCGTTCGGTTTCTTAAAGTATTTTTGTTACATGAATGTTACTGTTTTGATTCGTTCATTCAGTAGTTGACTGTGAAAATCCACACCAAAAGATAAAAGCAGATTTTCAACCCTTTCGTTTCATTAACAACTGCATTGAATGAGAAGCAATGAGCAAATCTCCATGCAGTCATTTGATGAATAGGAAACGCATGTCGAAAGTAGTGTCTTTGGTAGTTTGCCGACGATTTAAGAGAAAAGTGCTCACCACAGCTCAGTACAACCCCGTAGGTGCTAGGTTCCTTTATTAAACATACCATCAATTTTACAAGTGATCAGATATGCATCAAAAGCTACACACAATGGACACTCTTCTCAATTCTCAAGTAATATTCTATACCTACTATATGCAATGTTCAAAATTATACTAAAGCTAAGCTTGAACAAGTAACAATTGTTTAATAATAGTGTAATCTCTAATAGTTTTATAAATAGATTCCTTTCAGTATTCTAAATGATGTGCGTATTTTCCGACAACGATATGTACTTCCATAACATCAAGCCTAAATCTATGTATGATATTTCAATTACGATGTTTACATACAAGCATTCTTGCATGGAATTAAATCATTCATCAGATTCATCACGAATCCTGACCCAGTACAATACAAGTTTGTTTACATTAGGTATGTATTCATTAGTTAGACAGGTATACCTACATACATAAAATATGAAATCATTTATTTTATTTAACTTTTTATTCCCATCCTTTTCAAAACTGTGGCTGGGAAAGTGCATTATTATGTAGCACAAACGTTAAAACATTTAACCTACCTAAACAAACAGTTCGGCAAAAGATACTTTTTATACATACAAATACATACAAATACACACATACAATTTTTATAAATACAATACAGGTAAGTATATGGATACATATGAACGGATATTCTTTAATTTACATGAAACAAACAATCCTATTCACATACAGTGAGGTATACACTTTTGGGTACTTCATGTGTGTGTATTTCGTTTTAATTTATACTACCGTGTATGGGAGTATAAAGTAATAAAAATAAATAAATACTAATACTGCCACAAATGTACAAACAAAAACTTAGGACTTAAAATTTTAGACTTTAGTTGTTCCTGTTGTTCATGTTGTACATGCAGAGTCTGCTTGTATGTAAAGCTATGGGACGTAAAAAGTCAGTTTGGAGTCACTAAAGCTATGGAAAAGTATTCTGTACACAAATGGAATTATATGGGGATCATTGATCAAATAATATTAAGGACTAGGTATAATATGTTAAATGCATTTGTGTAGAGACGAATTAAAAAGTAAAGATGTAACTCACTCTTTCGAATCCAGTTGTTTGATTTCCATGATGTTTTAGATGACAACTATGCAGAGAATGATGATGATGTCTTGGCTCCATATTGTACACTAATCAGTCAGTTTGTCATATACACGACACGATAAAAATATGTAAATTATTCTATCACACAATATATGCGTAGCTTTATGCCTTCACTTTCTGTTGCATTCACCACAACATAACACTGCCACAAACAAGTCCACACGGGACAAGTTCAATAATCCGTGAATGTATCCGATTTTACAAGTAGATCACGTACAACACAGGCTGTCATTCAATGTCCAACAGCAACAACGGGTCAATAAACAAAACAAGCAGTTCACAATGCTACTATCTGACTATGCGAATACTTTCCATGCACAAGAAACAGTCTCCTGTTCGACCGAAATGAATAAAGTAACACGTTTCATGTTTCTGCTTGGTTTTCTTTATACAAGCTTTGTATAAAAATAAGTAAACTATTTCGAAAATTCACCTTGAACCTATTTCGATTAAGAATGTGTGTATGACTAATAAATCTTCAGACGTATGTAAGTCAATCTTCAAAGCTGTGGTAAAACTGTTCACTTTATTGTTACATACGTTTGTATAGCAGTCCAGTAAAAAATAAACACACAATAAGCGAGGAATGTGTCTAAAAGTCTCGAGTTTGTGTGTGAATAACACAATGCGTGAGTTTTGTCCGCGGTTAAGTTCTCTAGGTCACTTGTACACATACATTATGATTAGAATTCATAAAAGTATAAATAAATAACACAGGAGAGATGTGTATCTGCAGCAATTGTAACTATTGAGTAAAGTAGGTAGGAGCGCGGGCATGAAAAAAGTTTTTCAACAAATATACTTAAATGTGGTTTCGTTCCGAGTGGGTGACAGCAAGAAATTTTATTCCTTTAGCTTACTTTACTTGGGCTTGGGCTTTTCTTCACTTGTTATAGTCTGTGTGTATTTCGTGTACATATGTGTCTGTGTGATGTGTGTGTAAACTCTAAGTAGACAGAGCTGAAAAATAAGTCAGGACTGAGAACATATAAGCTCAGCATTAAGAAGAAGAAAAAGATACCCCTCTCTGTATTCTTCCTTGACTTGTTTAGCTTTGCTCTCCACAAACGTCTATGTGTCTGTCTTGTCTTGGCGAGTTCTCACTGCGAAATGATTCAGATAAACGAGCAACCTGCTATTGTGTAGATTTGCCTTGTATTACTTTGCTTGTTATTGGATGGATGGTTGCTTGGACGCTCGGTCGGTCTGTATGTTCGTCTCATGATGTTACACAGAAATGTAAGGCACGCACCTGTTCCTTTGCTTTGCTTTGCTGTACTTTGCTATACAACTTATTCTCGTGCAATCATCAACAAACCAACTTTAATCCAACTATTCGCACATTCTGCTTTCCTCTGATGCATTAACTAACACTACCAACACCCTACATTACATCCACATATTAAAAGAACTCAGTTTAACTACAAATGCACCAGTAAATGTATGAATTCGTGTGTTATTTTAGTACCCACAGTACTAGACGTGTATAAAATACATACATATAGAGTAAAATTGTAGATAGATACTAGTACAAGTATTTGAATAGGTACATTATTTATTATATTGTTTGTATTCCTACTTTACAATAGCAAGTACAAGCTTCTAGTGTTAAAATGCACACATAAATACAGTGTAGTACATGCAGTGTGGTTGGTGGTGCATTGTATTGTTTTGTTTATGGGAAAGTCGCCGGGGAACGGGATTCTTCCTTCAAGAATAAAATCAACGCAAATAAAGTACATACACATTACACATCTATTAATTTGATAGACATCCCACACGTAGAGACACACATTACATTATTACAGTGAAGAACATAATATATACACTGTACACTAAATAGTAGAAAATATTTTTGAAAAGTACCTTTACATTGATGCTCGTCAACATTTGGTATTCTCCATGGTTGTTGTGTATTATATGCGTATCTGTAGGGCTATCTGATAGCAATCTATTCCCATTCCAAAGCCAAACTAAAGTAAAACCAACGCTAATTCCCTACTGTAGAATCCTTTAAAATCCATTAGTTACACTGTTTACATTTACTAACGACATATTTTATCATGATTACCTAGTATAGATATAATCAACCCGCATCGCACACAGAGGCTACTTACAAACTTACACTTATGCTTACGCTACTTACATACAATGCTCCTCTCTGTAATAAACATATTTTAATTTATCAAGGTATAACTTTAGTAATGAAAACGCAATGTAGGTATGTAGTTGTAATTTGTAATTCACTTGCAGCAAAACAACTTATATACCTTTGTAACCTTATTTCCCATGTGGGATTCTTTTTTATTATTCCTTTTCTGTCACCTTCTTTCTTAGCCATATTTCTGTAGGCTGTAGCATTGAATACGTGTGCAATTAATAATTCAATGAAATAATATACTGCTACTCGTATGAGTAACATTCAAGACTACACTACACAGTTTACTAAATATAGAATATTCTAATCTGATGCTACGCTACATAATGATGTAAAAGTGCATTTTATTATCACCATAAAGTGTTCCTCTTTTAATAAACAACGTATAGGGAGATAATTAATACTTTGTTGTACTGTATACAGTAAGTAATTTATACAGCCAATGAGAAACACAATGCGCTTGGTAATAAATTAATAAAATATATATAGGTTGCATCTTTCACTATCTGCATCTGTATGAGGCATAAGGTAGTTATTAAATGGTAATACACATACATTAAAAAGAATTTATTCCAATTAGTTTAGCATAATTCTATCTAGGTATGTGTAAATAGTGTATAGTTACACACGTATATGTACAGTACAAACAAAATAAAGAATGCGTGGGCGGATGTTTGCATATCATCTTTAATAAGTAATCCATTAACTTGTTGCATTTTATTGAAAATTATGCAAAAATTGTATCTCACAACTGTTAAATAAAATCCCCCACTTACAATATGAAAAAGAGCATTTATTGTAAGATTGATGTATGCGTGTGGTAATTTGATACTACAACTAATGGTTAAATGGACTGATAAAATTCTTTTTACAATCTCAAACCGCATCAAGAGACCTGTGTAGAGGAAACCCATTAATTGTAGCTCGTTGATTCTATTTAACATTTAAGCCACACTAATCAGTGCAGAGTTACATGTAGCTTTGTAATTTGAACAACGTTCTTTACAAAGTGTACATTTAGTTTGAGATGATACAAACCGATCACCAAAAAGGGTTAGTAACCTCTTTTCTTAATCACATCTTGTTTACTTTCTGTAGACGAGTACAAATATTTCATACTTCATAGATGATGCTTCTAAGAGTACACATTTGGCTAATTGTAGTTTTAGTGATAGATTAGCTGTGTACTAATATAGAATGCTAAAGGTAGCAAAAATAGAATGTACGATGAAATACTTGTCGTTGCCTAAAAAACTGCTGGGAAGGAAAGATGTGAGGATTCTGTTAATGGATGTACCTCACCTTTTACTTGCATGTACAACAAAAACGAGATTCTAAACAAGGAAGAGTGAAAAATGATTGAGACTGTAACAGTAAGAATTATCTGCAAATTGCAACTATGTGGTTAATAACAGGTTGTAGTAACAAATCAAATTTTGATACAGTTTCGCCATCATTTCCATCACCACACTCCCCCACTATTTTTAGTTTCTTCGAAAACTGCTGTCCAAAACGAGAGTAATAGTAATAGTTCAAACACTAACATTATCGGTGTATAACAAATAACAAGTCTCATTTTTATCACTAAATAGTAACAAATCATTTATCATTCTTATATCTTAAACCTTGACGTATATATATCCATTTAAATTGAGTTCACCGATAACGAATCATTAGGAAATCCTTAATGCCAACATTGCCAACAACCATCCACGTGTATTCTGCTTTTGTAGTTTTTTCGTTCTTTCCCATTCCAATTTACGTATTTCATGCAAATAAAATATGATATTTTGACTTACCTAAACTATATAGATAACTACCCGCTTGTGGAAGGAATCTCACTATGATTAAGTACCTACCTACATATGCGTTGAAAAAACAACAAAATTATGTAGGTACATATTTTGTTTGGAGACTTTAAGTGAGATTCAGAATTGAAAAAATGCAATTTTCTATAAAAAATGTCATTTGTTAAACTGTCTATATAAAAAGCGCTCTAATGGATGGGCATGACAAAGTACAATTATTGTGTTCCGGAGCAGGTAAATGTAGTGCAACAGTTTGAATTTTCTTCATTAGCGATGTTCACAAAAACAAGGTACCTTACTACTGTCAAATTATAGGCCAATAGGCTAATTATAGGCTAATAGGCTAATTGTCCAGGAACACACCACTTTTAAAATGTCAATTGCATAGCTACCTTACAAAATCTGTCTCTTCTTTATGGTAGTAAACTTTGATTGAGACAATTGAGATTCTACGTAAATCAACAAGAGACTATTTGCATCACGACTACTAATAATTCATACTAAAGAATACTGTTCTACTCCCCATGCATATCACATACAGCCTAAAGTTAGAAGTTTCTGTCATTAGGGTGCTTTGTAAATCATCTTCCCATTTAATCTGTAAAAATGAGGACACAGAGTCTGGTACTCATCTCACACGCATTACTTGTATCTAAATGGTTAGACTTTTGTCCTACTGTCTCCAATGTTGTCATAAGTGACGGGTGTTTCCTTATTTGCATTAGTTCATGTTACTAAACACAGTCTGCCTCTGCTTCTGCTTGTTGTCTTTTTAGAAAAAGTGTTCTAATTTTTTGCTGTTGAGTATGTAGAATGTTACTAACCATATGAATACCATTTATTAATGTGGTGTATACTTCATTACCTACACTGGAATGTTTAAAACCGTTACTTTGCCGTTGTAAATACAAACATTTGTGTATATGGATTCGTTGACAACACGATAAAGAACGGACAATGTCTTGTAAATTACAAGCTAGCAAACTATAGAATCGTGATACATACGACGAATGCATTCATTGCTTCAATCGATTAATGTGGTTTTTATGACAATACAAATATTTGAACAAGACTAAACTGTGTAGATTGTTAAAGTGTAATGCTACAGTTATAGGAAGGTATCCCAAATTAAATAAATTTTGGCCTTTTGTCTCTTTTTGTCGAATTAAACTTTTGTAGCGTACTTTTTTTCCGGCATGATCTAATTCTGCGTTACTTTTACTACTGTGCTCGACTTTCGTAGAATGCACGATCAACAGTATTGTACTTTAATGTAGAGTGGAGTAGTGGTAGTAAACTGAAAAAAGAGCTAGAAGCAAAAAACAATTGGGGTGCATTTGAACACGGTATGAACATGCACAAAAGACAATGCTTCTCAGCTATAAACCAAGTTTGGAAGAATAATGGAGGCTGTACGTTATAAATTACTCTCTTACAGTAAATGAAGCATGCGGCAAAAGCTAGTGCTGATTATCGATCAGCCCGATAGCTCTTGTCGATCAGCATGACGTCAAAATGACGTCGAGTCGATCAAAGTCG
>JAQFYB010001381.1:0-33264 GCA_034694085.1 Pogonognathellus longicornis | reverse complement strand
AGAGATATTGGGATTAATTGGATTTGTTATTGCTTTTCTGGTAAAATTAACGGTCATCCGCCACACCGGCCTTAAGATGCCTAAGAAACTGCCTCCTGAAATTACTTTGCCACTGAAAAGTTTTTCCAAAGCAAAATCACCCCCTAAAAGGGGGATATAACATATTCCCAACATGGGAGTTAACATTGGATAATAGCACTATAGTTCCTATTGCAATGGCAAAGACGCATTTACTACATTTCGAAGGGTCAGAATATGCCAGAGAATTTAATGTATTAAAAACTCGAAAACTTTTATAACATATTTATGGTTGCTAAAGCTTTGGCAGGGCGAAAGCAACTTCAACCATCCAGGTGCCCCCAAAGGGAAAATTAACTAGAAGAATTGTATTGACAAATTAGACTCTTATCTTAGTTTGAAGCGGAACTACCAACATTGTATCCATGGCACCTTCCTAGTGTTTATATGCATCACGCTGACATCTTTCTCACACATTAAAGAGGGTAGCTTGGTAGATTTCAGTCAAAGGAGGAAAAAAAATATTATCAACTGATACCTGTTAAGAGCCTACATGCAAGTTTCATGAACATTTTTGCATTTATGGCTACTTGTAGAAACGCCTTTTCACGTCAGAATCTTTCCCTCTTTGGAAAAAGCTTTCAGTGGTAACGCAAATTCAGAGGGCAATTTATTGGGTATCTTAGCATATAGAAACTTAAAAATTGCCCGGCAATAGTAAAAACTCTAAACTATCTGCTGAAAAAGAAATATTAAATCTACCATAGTTAGTGGGTAACTGCATCCCGTGCGATGGGACAAAACAGTTCATCATTGCTTTGTAGATTCACAATTATTACAATTAATACGTATATATAGTAATTCTTTTAAGTGATTGTAAATTTTCGATATAAAATTTCGCTTGCCTTTATAAATAAGCCAGTATCTCGGTGTACCATATTACTATATACATTATAATGTTTAGGGGAGTATCCAGGTCACACATCTAGGGGAGGGGTACTGGTCATTCATATATATCTTAATTTTTCGCGCGTAACGCAAGAAAGCAAATTTGAACCAAAATTTAATATAAAATGCACCAAATTCACGTATAGCGCGTTAAAATCAACAATTTGGAGCCGAAATCTGCCAAAAATTCATTTAATTTGCACGTAGCGCAAAAAATTTGGTTCAAAACCAATTTCAAATTCGAGCGAAAAATTTTACGATTTTTCGTAATTTCAAGGCAAAAAACGTCCTTTTTTGGAAGAGACCTCATTTTATCTAGAGAAGAGTACACAAATTTGGAGGGGGCTTCAGCTCCTTAAGCAACACTAAATGCGCCACTGACTGGTATACTTTTTAAAGCATTTTATTTATAATAAATTGTAGGTGATAAAGGAAAATGGTTTCGTTTTGTACCGCATCCTGCTTATTTTACGATACAATATTTTGGCAAGCTCGGCAATTATAGCTTGTCCCTTCCTTATAAGAAGAAATCACCACGACCTCAACTTTTCTTGGATAATATAATATAATGCTAAGGTTTTCAATTCCTCTCCCAGAAATTGCAGCGAAAAAACGAACAATGACAAAACCTCACATAAAAAATTATGATTTCGAGAACAAAATGTGCAGGTAGGAAAAGTACCTTCTGCAGATGTCTACTTACGAAGCAAAATCTGAACCATTTGAGTATATCATTATATTGTATGTATATTAATACATATAGTATCATAATATACTTAAGTATACAATAAGTATAAAAATTTCTATTAGCTTAAAAGGAAAAAAATCATATGCATGGAAATACTAGCGTCATTCTCGTTTTGTAAAGACAATTTTCTATCTTACTAATGATTTAGAACTATTTGAAGATTTCACCTTTTCTTCCCCACCGTCGTCACATCCCATTCCTTCGTTATATGTTTCGCATTCAATTTACTACTCCAGACAACTTTTGACAACCCTACTTAAAATACTAATGGGTTTTACTTACATTCCGATTTCTTAAAGTTCTTTCCATCTTTTTATTTCAATACCCCATTACTATCTACCATATTTATTTTACCCTACTTTCTACATATTTATTCTTTATATTAGCGAACTTGTGGACTTATTGTATCCTCCATACGTTATATTGTAATAAGAATTATACGGCATGCACAAATGCAAAGTATCATGCTAATGCAAATCAAGAATGAACTCGAACTGCACTGTTTTGTATTCTAGCTGTAAATTAAAATGGCTGCTTAATTTGTATCTGTTTCTAACAGTGTGTACCAGAGATGGAATCATCCCATCAATTTGCCCAGACGGCCACATCCCATTCCATCAACATCCATTATTTTGGATGGGGAGGATGGGATGGCAATAGCTTTTTGGATGAGGAGGATGGGCTGGATGGGATGGCTACAGATTTTTGGATGGGGAGAATGGGGAGGATGGGATGGCTGTAGAGTTTTGGATGAGGAGGATGGCCTGGATGGGATGGCTGTAGATTTCTGGATGTGCTGGATGGAATGAAAGATATTTTTAGGATGTTTTGTAATGGTAGTTTGGTAGTATATAGGTAACGATGGCTGGCATACTTTTAATTATGAGTAAATTTGTTGTTCATATCAGTGAACAGTAATACATATTATATTCATGTTTTAAAAATATATACATATAATAAGCATTTGAAAAGTGTTTTTTCTTCAATATCTATTGTTGTTTTGCTAGTGCTGAAAGGGATTATAGCAATTATCCTCGAACAATGCAGACATGTGCATTACCGAGCACCTTTTTGGGTACCTACAGATAGAACTAAAATAGATTGTTTTCTCGGCACGTACACATTTGAGTGTGTTTCAATACTTATGCTTTTTTATTGTGTTGATTTTAAGAAGTCTAAGTTTTTTTGAAACCTACGTGTTTGAAAGGTGAATGGATGAGTCGGGAGAAAAATATTGCGTATTTTGAAATGGAATCGAAAAAATAAACATTTTTGGATATTGTGGTTGGTTTGGATTTGATAGCTATAATATAGCTTTTAGGATGGGGAAGATGAGTTGGTAATAGCTTTTTGGAGGGGAAGGATGGGATGTCTACAGCTTTTTGGATGGGGAGGAAGGGATGGCTATAGCCTTTTGGATGGGGAGGATGGGATGGCTATAGCTTTTTGGACAGGGAGAATGGGCTGGATGGGATGGCTGTAGATGTTTGGATGGGGAGGATGGCCTGGATGGGATGGCTATGGTTTCAACATCTTTTGGAGTGGATGGGCAGAGATGGGCAAATGAAATTTCCATCTCTGGTGTGTACCTACTACCTACAATATTTGAATTGTAGAATCAAAACTCATCCTCACACATTTAAAATGCATAATATTATTAACTGTAACGTAATGTGGCTACCAAAAGTAGCTACAATATAGTAAAGTAAAGTGCCCACGCACAGTACATACAATCGTCAATCTAAACTCTATAATATTATCTCACTACTGTTATAATATTGTCATTATGTAAGAAATACATACTCATCAACCGATGAAATGAACTTATATGATGTTGCATAATTAAAATACGTGACGCTTTTTTGGAAAGGAAATACGAATAAAAAACATTCCCTGTGCAGTTGAAATAAACTATTGCTGTCTTCCCCATTTTATGAATTCTATATTTTACATTTTGTCACCGTCACACTTACCTAAAATGCAATACGAAGTAAATTCTGTTAAAAAACCACTAAAGATCTTTGACTAAAACACAAAACGCATGTTTTATATCTCGTCAACGTGCAAAAATCCCTTGTCAAATATAACTTTAAAATGTTACTTCACTCAAACCTACAAGTAAGTAGTATAGGTACCCAGCCAAGCCATTGCTAAGTACTATGAATTTACATGCATCCATCATTATTATGCATATTCTATTCTCCACTCTACACTACTATCTGAACAAAAAGGAGCGCAAATAGAATGTATCTATGCTGCATTTAAAATATTTAAAGAACTTTAGTTTCACTCAAAGTACAAAAAACATTTCATTACATTAAAAATGAAGTGACAGTCTGCCATCGTGTCGTATCTACTACTACATGTCATCTACTTTCATAGAGTTAGGTTTTCAGGAGACGCATAATGACACGGATGTTGTAAATTATCATTCGTTCCATGTTGCTTGAGTATAATGGAAGCCCGGTGTTTATTTAAACTCTCTCTGGTCTTTCTCTCTTTTACTACTTCTATTTCTATTGCTCCGAGAGAGAGAAAGAGAGTCGCACTCATGTCAAGTGGCGATGTCAGCCAACTCGCCCAACGAATATTTTATGCAGTCTGACGGCGTAATGAGGGAAAGTAGGTGACGCACTCACGTTTGCTCTAAAGCGTTATAGACGTCTCATTTCCCAATTTCTTTTATGACCAAGGCCAGGATATGTATGTATTTAAATATTCCAAATACATTAAGCTACACAACCGACGCTTTGTGTTTTCACATTTTACAGCATGTAGAGCTTAGATACAAAGTTTGAATTTTTTTTTACATATTTGAAAAATAAATAAATATAAATATTTCTTTAAATATTTGAGCCTGAGAATATTTTTTATTCATATTTTGCTACTATTCAAATTTTTTATACATGTTTTGCTGCTTTTTAAATGTTTTCTACATATTTTGCGACTTTTTAAATCTTTGCTAATTCTTTCATCAATTTTTTCACTTTATTTATTGGCTCTGGTCATAAAATAATGAAATAGCATGAAGTTTATACCATCCCATTCTTCAGTGCCTCGTAACTCGAGACATGGACTTATAACATTAGTAGGTTACGTTCATACACAGGGTAGGTATTAGGAATAATAGCAAAAATGGCTTGTTGTCATCAATACAATTTGGGTTTGAAATTTTAATAGGGTACCTACCCGTGTTAAAAGCTCCATGTGGCGACTTACGTGGCGCTCACAGTATAATAGAGATATAATTTACACAATAGGCAAAATTATGCAGGCGCGTCTACTGGTGTAGTTTAAAATACAGGTTACGGTTTATGATTCTGAATGTTAAGTAGGGGAAGCTACTTTACAGATATGAGTTGTCTGTCTACTACTGTTAAGACATTTCTTGACACAATTTGCGGTTTTGGCAAAAGTTTGAAAAATAAGTCAAGTTGCTCCAAATGTGCTGAAAACACATTCAAAAACATTTTATCAATAACTCTAGGTACTCGGTAAACAACTTCAAAACCGCACCAGAGGACTGTTCATTGCGTTCATTGAGAGTATATAATTTATTCATTTGTTAAATTGCAAATGCTAAAGAATCAAATGGAAATGCTTCTTTTAAAGGTACATGTGTCTGCAGTATTGAGTGCTGCAGAAATACCGTGGAAAAATATCAGCTTGAGTATCAAAAATATTGAAAAAATATTTATTTCTAATTAGCAAAATGTTTCAGAATAGCAAAACATCATTTTGTTAGCTTTGCAAAAATAATAAAATTTGTAGTTTTTCAGGACATTAAATTGATTTTAAATTACATGCATATTTTTGTAAATTTTTTACATATTTTTATGCATATTTATGAGTACATATATGCACATATTTTGGAAAAATAAATATCCACATATCCTGTCTTTGTTTATGACTGTTGTGTCTTCATCTTTCCTTTATGCTTTCACATTCGTTTCAACTATACCTAATATCATTACCTCCGTAGGTACTAATAGTAAGTATAGGGACACAATTTTGAATCCTTTCTGTGATTGGATTGGTTTAGAATCTTTTATTGCAATGTGTATTACGTAAAACTAATATCCACTGCTAAATCTACATGCTTACCAGTTATACCTACTATATATACTTCATAGACAGTTATTATATAATTACGAAGTTGTATTTACCTCAAATAATACCACTACTTACATATATCATGTAAGTACATCTACCTATTTCCACCCTTGTACTATTTCTATTCACCAAAAATGTTCTGGATATAATATCATAATACAAGCACTATAACTGTTAGAGACAGACGGAAGTCGAACTAAAACTCTCTCTCTCTCTCACATTACTATAATATTTGTTTAGTGTAAATTGAGTCCTACGAAGTAAGGTCATTTTACATTTATACAACATATGTTTAGACATACATGTATACTTATATATAAACATAGTCCCTTTATTGTGTACATATATGAAACAAAATATTATGGACGTAAGCAAATTATTAAGGTTTCTCTTTGGCTTTTACAATTTCGGAACGTGTGCTAATAATAGAGCTCTGTGTGTTGCGTCATATTTCTTAAATTCCAGACGTTTCGAAATACTATTCAAGGATGCTTTCAGTGTATTGGTGGATTGTTAGATAATAATAGTGTTATTCCAAGGATTTTACCCAACCGAATCCTCATCTATGTCCATTTGTACTGTGGCATGCACTGTGGACATGTACAAGTTTTCATACGTCAAATATTATACTTTCACAATTTGATGTTGAATATTTTTCAGAACGAGATAGACAGACAGGCGTTTCTAGAGAAGGTGAAAGCTGTAAGTAAGCTTTTGGAAACATCAATGGATTCAAGGTATGAGATAGGTACGTAATGTACACATTTGAGATTCATTCACTCAAGAGTTTCACAGTAGTGCTAGACTTTCATCTGAACAAAGAGCGTCCATCTATAAAAGGTGAACTTTCTTTTGTGCGAGAATGGTTGGTGCGAGTGCCTCCTGATAAAGACGCAGGATTAGATATGTGTGACCAAAGACATGCAGCTTTAGCCTTCCTATCCTACGTTGTCATCGTCGTAGACGTCCTTCGCCTGTCAATAAGTCAACCGAAAAAGTGCACATACACACACTACTAATGTAATACTTCTACGTCCAAATCTAGATACCCCTATATTTATCACACTATGTGTTTGACGCCATTATTGACGCTCTCGCTGTCCGCAAGGTAGGCTTTGTGCTTCTACAGCTTGTCAGGCAATGGCTCAGTCAGAGACATGTTCACAAAAGGACAAACTATTACCTGCCTCAGTTCTCAATTCGAATAATACTACACGTAATCATCAATCTTTTTTTTGATTAAATTCTGTTAGTCGACTGATGAAAAGGTCTGTCTCAAGCTTTTCATACGGAGAGTTGAAGAAAAACGGGATTTAATAGTGATTTAATACAATAATGAGATCGTCAAGCCATTCATTCAGTTAATTTCATTAAGTGTATAGAAAGTACAGTGTCTACAGGTATATATACGCATTTGTTATTTAATACGAACTGTAAGGGAGGGTGGTAACGGTGGGTTATTTCCAGTTACAAAAGTATAACCTATTTTTCAATATAATGAACTCTTTATATATCACTCTGTCTAATTCGTTAAACCCCTTTATTGGCTTTTATAGCACAATACAATTTAATCTTTCGTGTAATACAATGAAATGCATATTATGCTATTGTACTACACTCGAACAAAAGACTTTAGTTTAATAACGATGAATGCAACACTGTTTTGTAACACTTTGTCATTTATAAATTGCTGAGGGTGGGAAAAAATTATTGGTGTAATAATGCCACCATCATGAATAACGTTTTTTAATGCCGTGCTCAATACTTTACATTCATTTTATAATCGCATTTGTTTGAATCGTTGTAGGTGATATCGGAGCTGCATTCAATCAAACATCAAAGGAAGAGCGAAGAGCTATAAAAATGCTGTACGAAAGAGAAGAAATGAAGCAAATCAAGCAAGAACTCCCGTTACAATACGTTTAACATTCGCATTCCACTTATCCAGTGACAATAGAAATATTTTTGGAGTCAGAAAGTTATTAACCTTTTATTATAATTTTCTGAAAACATATTTTGTACTATATATTGACTGCTAAAGTAATATGAAAAAGAGAAGTTCCATTAATTACATTTAGATAAAGGAAATTAGTCGATATATAATTTCCACAGTGTCTATTCTATCAAACAAAGAACTGTACTTGGAATGTGACACAATTAGATGATAGGTACTTTAACAAATCATGATACTTCTACAGAATATTCTAAAAATCAAAATGACAAAGACTTTAGAGCCATTTTACAAGAACAAAAGAAAAAATAAAGAACTGAAGCCTGTGAGCATTGAGCAGACAAATGAAATAAGCAAGAGTACAAAAATGTACTCTTTTTACTAATGAATATTGCAAATAGGAATTATTACAAGTATTTGCGATTTTTCAAATAATACATTCTATAGTTTTAGAATATAGAACAAAAACTTCCACACGACTAGTTGTGGAGAGAAGCTGTACATAAACATAAATTATAGACAATTGTTGTAATAATTAGGAAGCGCGAAGAAAAAGTGTTGTTAGTGAGCGCAAAATATAATTAATCATTAATTAGCAATCGAACCCATTTTTAAAGAGAAACACGAAAAACTACAATAATGGAGGTTGAGGACGGACCGATAAAGACATCAATGTCTGAACTGGAAGAATATCTTGAGACTCACCCAGAATTTATTCAAAACTGGCTGAAAGAAAAAGCCAGTCCAGAAACAGTGCGGGAGGTTTTAAATTGTTGTTCATACCAAAACCGACAAGGTTCCCCATCTTCCGTAAACCTGGGCTCTGTGCCCATTGCTGGGAGCCCACAAAACCCGAACAATAACAACAATTACAGCACGAGCACCAGCAACGGTGCAACGAACAGCATTGCCGATGACGAGGAGGTGAGCATGATACAACGTTCGAGATCACGCTCTAAACGAAATTCAATAACGTCGGACAGATTTCAGTCTTGGTTGTCGTCACCGAAACACAAGGGAGAAAGAGGAAACACGGCTGACAGAGACACTCTCGCGTCTCGACTTCAGCTTTTAGACGAAAATGAATTATTTATCGAGCTAGTTAAAGACATTTCCAACGAACTGGACATTGACACACTCTCTCACAAAATCCTTGTCAATGTGGGCTATTTGACTGAAGCAGATCGCTGCAGTTTATTTCTAGCCAGGGGGCCACAAGAACAACGCTACTTGGTTGCTAAATTATTCGATGTCACCATCGACTCAGGTGAGTACCACTTTCACTCCCATTTTCCCTTTCACAAACTTCATTAGTAATTTAAAACAGCTTTCAGAAATAATGAACCAGTCGTCCTCCAGACTCAAATCTCACAGCTTTTTCGCAAAGAGTCAAGTTGTGAGGAAATGGATAATCACCTCATTTAGTAATTCAATGGCCGAAATAATCATTTTGTTCCTGGCTTTGTGTTCTGCATATTTTATTTCCATTGTCCACTTTTAAGCAATTTCCCAAAACCAAAGACAACCTTCAAACATGCAATTTACATTTAAACAAAGGAAACATTCATTTTACCATTTAAGTATTGTCATTTCTAAATTAAATATTAGGTACTTTACTGCCAGATTTACAATGGCGGGTAAGGGTACGAGATATCTATCGGCAGGAATGGAATCTACTAGCAGACTTTGTTTGAATTGTATTACTTTCACGTAATGTGGACGGGAAATTAATAACTGGTGTTAATAAAGGAATTAATTTGTTTTTTGTAATTAAATAGGTATTTCAATTTCAATTCTATTGTTTTGTTTGACAATGCCAGTAACTCTTTGAGTTAGCTACACGGCTTTTTCTGATAACAATAAATTCATTCGTAGATGTAACTGGTATTGTCATTGGCGTAAAAGTCATCAAGTGCCACTCGTAAACTGAAGGGTTACTATATGTTTCAGATGCTGAAGAGTCATTAAAAAAGGCGAGGTCAGAGGAAATTCGTATTCCGTTCGGAGTTGGAATTGCCGGCCACGTTGCTCAAACTAAAGAGATAATCAACATCAAAGATGCCTACCAGGTACTACAACTTTTCCCTTTCAATACATTACTTCCACCATTAATTAATTTGAATGATTAAACCAAAGTCTCAATTCCTTTCGGACAGTGAGAAGTCAAAAGGCTAATCAAAAACTACAATAATTTGCTAATATTAGTCATTAATTATGTAAGCAATCGTTTATAATTGCAGTGCATTACGTCACCATTTCACTTCATAAAATAAGTTTTCAAATCTCATATGTAGAAGAAACGTTAAAATAATGTTTTGCACATTTGTTAGGTTTTATTGCTATGAAGAAATCAAATATAGAGAAAGAGTATGGAGAAATACATTGGTGCTCGTTGAAAAACGTGCTATTATTAAACTAGATGCAATCCTTTGATGTTTGATGGTGTAGTTTTGAGAGTACTGAAGGGGTGAGGTCTTGTTACTTACGTGCAAAGTGCTCTTGTAATGTAAAGCTGGGAGTAAAAAGAAGAGCAGCCCATAAAAGTAAAAGTTACAAAAATGACAATCTATTTTGTCCGCATTTTCATTTATTTCTGTGTAGAGAAGCTTTGACCTTTGACAGTCATTGAAGAAGTATAAAAAGTAAAACTTGCGTCGTTCGTACATAAAGTCCCCGGAAGACTGAGCCAAAGCCGAAATAACTATTTCTTTGTACAGCATCGGAAAGAGCGAATGAAAACAAACAACAACACAAAAAGTTTATTACCATTTGTCCCTCTTTCTCGTCGCTGTGCTTCTAGCCAGTCTTTGTACTCACTAAGTCTTTGTGAGAGCTCATAACTAACCATGTACAAACTCTCCAGTAAAAAATACAACGTGCATCTCTTGCCACAGATATATAAAACACTGTGTACATTATATTTATAAGCAGCACAGACACAAAAACGGAAAACCTAAACCTCTCACACGATCCACACCTAAAGCAACCAACCACTAAACCACACAACGACTTACGTGAAATACATGATTTTCTCTTTTACATTTCCTTTCGGCCTTTCTCATCTCACAGACAACAATGCACTATGTACTTCCCTAGTATCTGCCAACGAATAATAATAATATTATGTTTCATCCATCTGTTCCTCTTCCTTATTCCTCCCCATCGTTTCTTCCATATATTTTATGAGTGGGGAGTGAGTGGCAACAGCTCTTCAAAACTCATTTCCTTTCAATAACTGATTTCTAGAACACTTTCAAGTAATAACTATGTACTATTATATGCACTATGTCTAATTAAAACCTACTTACAAGCACAACTACTACCCGCAAAAACATTTCCGCCAAAGGTTTTTCAATAAGAAATTATAATCTTCACGAATTCTTAAAACGTTGGGTAACATAGCTAGGTATTTTTACTTTCCAATACCTAAATATAAATAGTTAGCTAATAACTTTAGTTTTACAGATAAGCTCTATAATACCTAACTATGTAGTTTTATATTTCATGAGCAAGCCATTTAAATTACAACCAGGTTTTCTAACCAAGGACAGCACCTGTTCTGACACGGAGTGGAAACTGAATGTAAAAATCGATTGTGCTTACACGTTTTTAAATGTTTTCATTAGTCAAGCTGAATACTTTTCATTAGAGACTCAAATTTTAATGGTAAAACCTTGAGAAATCCCAAGTGTGAGAGATTAAAAATCTACGAAATGTTGAAAAATTAGACACAGTTGAATTGATGGTAGGGAAAAGGCATTAAAAGAGGCTCTCTATTTAAAGCCACCTGGAAGAAGGATGTCAACTGTCTACTTGGCGTTGTGAGTCGCTTATTTGAGTCGTGAGATGGGAAATCTCTTTGATTTATCGCTGATGCAGCTCTGAACACAGATATAATATACATTTATACCTTAGACCTTATCTATGTAACTAAACCGATGCAGTTGGTATATATAGGCCAACGGTGCTTTTATTCTGATTTTATATTTCACGATCTAACTTCAGATCTCCAAGACAGTTTTGATGCTGGTGACTGACTAGTGAGTACCCGTGTGTTCTGGGTCTACTATGAGAGTTATGATAATGAAGACGTCTTTTGTTGTAGTTGGTGTCTAAACTAAAGCGCAGAGCCTTGGCCAGGAGCAATTTGTCTCTATCTTTGTTCTTAGCTCGATCTCTTTGTTATAACATAAGCCAGTTAAAGTTACGTGTGGGTAGTTGTAAGTGTAAGTTAAGCAGTAATCCTATTTTAAATCCCTCCTACGTATTCTCATCTAAAAGGGTGTTCTCCTGCTTCTTCTTCTTCTTCTTCTTCTTCTTCCCGGTGTGTCTCTCTGGATTTTCTTGGCACACTACACATTGAGAAGTGCAGAACTGTTAGATTGTTCTTAGGTAACTCCCAATCAGTTCCGCTTGGCGTTCTTATTCACCAGTCAAGAGGATTACTTGTCTTACCGTTTCCGTCAGAATCCCTCCTCACCGTCCCAATCAGTCCATTCGATTTATACGCTTGTCTTGTCATTGTATTATCTATATAATACTTTTTATTTCATCATTCATTCCTTTCTGCCCGATAAAGCAACAAAATCAAAATGCTGGCGGTTCTCTCTCTTTCTCCCGTTCTCTTTTACTCTTTCAGACCATGAGCATGATAAAGGCAAACGGTGCCGTCAAGAAATTCTCATATTATATTGAGAATTACTCGAATACGAAATCCGTCAATCAAATCATGCTAGATTCTTCGCTCAATAACTACAGAACCAGTTGTTTTCTGCTAGAATGCTTCCATCCATCCCTCCAGCCAGTAGCAAATCAGTATGTCATGGAAGTACTCTAGAAATATTGTGTACTATCCCCCTGTTCTATATTACACTCCCTCATATTCTTCTACACAGAATCTATACAGTTGTTCGCCACATTTCTTTTTTATATTTATAAATCAAAATCTTTTAGATCGTATCACTGCTACGACACACTATACAAGAGTAAGTGTATGTCTCAGTGACGAACCTAGGACTGTTCTCAGGGAGGTGAAATTTTTCGGTCTAAATCAACATAAAAGGCACCAAATTGGCACTTAGCGCCAATTTGTTTTGATATTTTTCATTTTATGGCAAAATAGCCACTTTTTGGAATTTACAGTTTTGTTATGTACTGTAAATTGGGAGTAAAAAGGGGGGCCGGTGGGACCTGCAAAACATAGTGCTGGATCCGTCAATGATCAGTGTGTATATAATATAAGGCTACAATCGGAAAATTGAGTTTATTGGAAATGATATCAAGAATATCGTGCAGCTACACCTATAAAAAAGAAAATGACATATTGTATAATGTAGTAATAGCAAAAAGTAACAGTAATAGAAATACCATAGAGTTTCAAACTGAAACCGTAACGTCATAGGTAAACTCTATGTACGAAACGTAATAAGCTCATGTCTTGTTCGAGAGTTATAATATTTTCAAGTTTCTCTCAGTGGATCCATGTCTACTCGTACTGCGATGATAAATTGTTATGTTTTAGTGTTTTGTGAGTACATCGGCGAATACAAACCTAAAATAGTCATTTCATTATAAAAATCTGCTATATCCTACACATGTACTTTAATTTTGTTATTGTTTCATGATAAAACATAATGAAGTGACCTATTATTTTTTCCTGTATCTTTTTCTAGGATCCCCGATTCAACTATGAAGTTGATAACAAAACAGGCTACAAAACTTACAGTATCCTCGCATTACCAATTTGTAACAATGAAGGAGACGTAATTGGAGTCGCTCAAGTCATCAACAAGAAAACGGGCGAAAAAATTTTCACGTCTCAAGACATAGAGGTAAGAACTAATAAAAATCTTTAATCCTAACAGTCAGCTCTTCTGAGAGACTTTCAATTTTCTACCTCACTCTTGGTTCTCCGAACGCCATGAATGTAAATAATTCTGAGACAGGAAGTTAAATGCATTCTCGTCCTAGTTCAATCCTACATATTTAAACAAATCTTCAGCTCTCTGACTACCAGTCAACAGTTACAATGAATAATAAATGCCAGCTGCGCTATTTTTATATCTGCAAGGTAATTTGTCAGGAGTCGGAAAGAAGCAACCTCCTTTAGACCAATGGCATAATCAAGATAAATTAAAACTGCTAAGCTTCTCTATTAAAAATGAACCAGGTGATTTCACAGAAGGTAATCATAGCACTAAAAAATATTAGCCTGTTGCTCAACTTTGATATACCTTGTATATAAAAATGTAGGTACCTCTACGCGTTAGTGTTGTTAGCATTGCACTCTACACTCAAGTGTGATTGCTATACAGAAAGGTGTAAATTATACACCTTGTCAAAGACGAGGAAGAAAATAAACGTTGTACATAACAAATAACACACACTGTTATACTAACAATGGGAAAAAGATATAGAGAGAGATAGAGCGACAGCTATTATACTAAGTGTATATAATATCCTGTCCCATATCACTTACTCGAGAAGATTGTTCGAAGAGAAATGATGATAAACCGTTTGGCTCGTTGAAACAAAAGAAAAGAAAAGAAATGCCATGAAAAGAAAGTGTTGCTGCGATAAACTCAGGAGATTTCGAGCCCAGGAGGTATTTAGCAATGTTTGCACGCAGGTACATAAATCTGCCTTTTGTTCCAGTGAAGAAGACGGAGAAAAGCTCTGTCTTGGTTTGGGAGAAGAGCTAAAGGTAATCTGCGGTGGGTTCGGCTGATACTCATAGATTATGTATGAAGGAGCTAGTGTCAACAACAACGGCTGTGTGAATACCGGATCAACAGTAGAAACCATATGCAAATAATAGATTCACCATTCCCCATTATATCTACCTACATTTGCCAACAGACAGTTCAACATTGATCCAACTTTAAATCCTACCCACGGTCACTTCTCTCCACTCGGCTAATGAAAATAACGATATGTATGGCATATGTCAGCAGGGCCATAGGGTCAAAACATTCCTACACTCAAACTAGAGCTGGAAATATACACGATTTTTAACACCAGAACAAATTCACCTATAAAGCCTGAACCCGACTCGAATCCGTATCTAGAAAGCCCCGATCGAACCGAATCCGTACCCATATAGCCCCAATCCGACCAGAACCCCTATTAAATCCAAAATAGTAATCGCGGCCATTACCTTCCCGACAAAAAACCGAACTGTTCCGGGCCCATTTCCAAACTTTTAACTTCAGGTCAGTCAGAAAACGAAAAAAATGACAATTAATGAAAAATAATAAATAGTGACAATCGGCCACTATTTAGTTTATGTTTACCTAAACCGAATCCACGAACACAAAAATTTTAAACTCGATTCGTTTTTTACTTGAATTGTCATGTCTGAATCAGTCCCGTTCCCATCTCTAACTGTAATGCAAATCAGTAGTATTACGAGCTTCGGGATAGGATAAGTATTACCCAGTGTCAGTGTCAAATCCTCCAAGATTTTCACATTTCAATCTCATTCAAACACTCAAAATAATCACGCAATCCACTTTACTTAGTTGTGCAGTGTTGTTAACTCCACTGTAGAAGTATCGGATTCTTTATCTCGTGTGGAATTAATTGCTAGGAGAATAAGTACATATGCAAACTTGGGTGATTCAAAGGTGTAGGTACAACACTGTTATCCTTTAAGTATTATTTCCACTTCAATTGAAAATTAAATTAGTTTTAGACTACAAAGATTTTGCATAGGTTTCAATTTTGATATAAAAACATGCGATTTGTATTTTAAAACAATGAGATGTTTCATGTTGAGATTTCCTGGTATCGTTTTAAGCTTTATTGGGTTGAAATGAAAATTTTTGATTATCTGTAATTGACACGTATACTTACACTGAAAGTAATTATCGTAATCTAAGCTTTTGAGTATCGTGTCAGAAAAATATATTTTTTGGTAAACAATAATCCATTTCCATTACAGTAAATTGTTTTGACGTACTAGTCAACAAAATATTGTAGCTCCTTAAACAATTTGCATTAGTTCTTAATCTCATCCCCAAAGGTTAGATTGTTTGTCTAACATTCCCAGTTTTGCTTTGCCGACGTTTCATAAGAATCATATAGGTACTTTAAGGGCTAGCTATGATTTGAGACATCATTCTTTTATATTAATTTTCAGATTTTCCAACGTTACTTAACTTTTTGTGGCATTGGGATACAAAATGCTCAATTGTTCGAAACATCTGTTGCTGAATATAGAAGAAACCAGGTAAATATTTTTACAACATATACAAGCAGAAATATTTTTGTGTTTGTTTCACACGTCAATAAAATAAAAAAGAATGCTTGTTTCTATTAATATTATGTGTATGTGGAACATATAGTATATTATTAGAATTCACACTTTGACCTGAGTTTTGAGCATCAGAAATTGTGTACGTTGAGGTGTCAATTTTGATAATAATTTTACAACGCGTCCTGGTGAAAACTTTTTGTTCTAGCTGCTATTAAACTTGGCGAGGAGTATTTTTGAAGAACAGACGAGTCTGGAGCGTCTAGTGTCAAAAATCATGAAGGAGGCACAAGAACTTCTCAAATGCGAACGCTGTCTCGTGTACCTTCGGGATGTTCCACTTTATGAAGCCGTACGTGTTGAATCGAAACTCATTATTTACAAATTACTCTGCGCCTGTATTTTGATTTCACTGTTGCTGAATATACAGTAGATGGAAATTCATGTCAAAAACATAAAACAACACGCCTTTTTATTTTTCTATCTTTTCAGAGTCAAATAGAGAAAATTCTAATGATGCCGTCTTTACCTTCCAGTGGTGAGGATCGGAAACCGCTATCGAGGAGAGAGGTAAGATGAGAGTCTCTTGCATTTTATTACTGTAACATCCTTAGCTCTTAAGTATACAAAAATATATTTAAAGATAGAATCATGGAAAATGTAGTCTCTAAGTATTTCGTTGATACTTTATCAGTGTAAAGTTATTTATTCTATCTATCTTTGTATAATTTACTTATAACTGCACAAATGTCAAAAGCTTAGTGTTGTGTATTTAGATCACATCTATACACAAATTATTGTGGCAGAAAGTCACGTAGCGGGAGCCAATTCTACTTAGTCACGCTACTGTAGCACACAACATGTAGCAAAATGTCTTATATTGCAAACCACTTATATTTACTATGTGTACACCAATTTCATATCAGACAGTGCTACGTAGAATCAAAGCAAGTAAATTATTTGCACAAACTAAACTGCCAAATAAAACAGGTCGCAATAATTGCACACACTTGTTCTTACATAGTTCTTAGTCTTTGTGTGTCATAATTGCTTTTGTTCTATGCCTCACAAGATGTAAAAGATTTCTGCTTGTTCCAAATACAGACACAGCGTGTCAGAGACCATATCCTTGAGACGAGGCTGTTTTATCTACCTCGTGTGGCATAAAAACAAAAGAAAGTCATGATTAGATAGGCAAAAGAAAACAATGATTGGGCAGGTAGGTAGCTACTTATCAGATGTATGTATGTAGCAATAGTAATGAGAAAGACACAGTGGCATTTCTTGAGGACAGAGAAATGAAAAAAACTAGAGACTCACCTTGAAGCTTTTTTATTACTTGTAAGTTTCATGGTATTATTTGTGTGTGTTTGAAGCTACATTTTTCAGGCGTGTTTTAAATATTTATTCGTGGAATCTGCAATAGTGTCACCATGTCGTTTTCTATCCTCTTTTCTTGTTTGCTTGACTTTCTTGAGTCCACACCACGTATGTTATTCCTGAAGCGCATTTAATACTGAAGCGTCAAGAAGGCTTAGTTTATAACTTACGCTACTCTTATGTGGATACTAGATGAAAACATTATTACTCACTTGTATGCAATCCATTACTACGAGCACGACTCGTCTAAACCAAACTTGCCAAACTACTTACAACCAACCAACCACCTTTCTTTTTCCCTTTTCTTTTCCTGCTGCACACTTTTACTATTTTCCATCTCATTGTTCGATGCTTGTCTTTGCAACAAGCAAAAGCAACGGAAGAAACCCGCACATTCCACATCCACTCCGAAAAAGTGGATAGTATTTCCTTCGGAGGGTATTACTATTTTTCTAGCCTTTCCAAAGCTTCTTCCAAACAATGCATGTGTTGACATATGGATTTTCTCTTAAGTCAGTCTACAGATTCTCTTTGTATTTCTACGATGTTTCCCACTGGCCGGAAGACTTCATATAGATGTATGCATATACCTATACATCGCTCTTCACAAATAACTCTTCAACTTTGTTGGTTTTACACCCAATGGCCAAAGACAAGCCAGAAAATCTCTATTCAGTCACACACTTTCTGCCACAGCTCATAAAATAACTCGTAATGACAACATTCGAGCTTCACTTTACTCAACCTATTGTTTGATATGATGTCGGATGGGAATATTTCCACTCCGTCTTTCCACACCATCTCAGTCATCTTCATCATCATTTATACAATATCAAACTCTCTTATGTACAATACATTGTCGCCAGAATTGCTGTTGCAGGTAGAATGCGCCTTGGGGTTTACGGCTTTAGTCTATACAATATTCTATACAGCACAAGCATCGTGTCTTAAAGGCTTGCACTTTCTACTATGTCTACCTGACACTTCCTTCGGTCCAAATACCACAAACATGATACTGTCGTCTGAGCTTTGTCTTTCTAGTCTTGTTTTTATTAACGATATCAGTTGCGTCCACATTTCTATCTTTCTCATCCAATTCCAAGTTCTTCCAACCTCATCAATATTACAACTTAAAACCGTCAGCTCTACAGTTGGTCTTGTTACTCCTTCCATAATATTTTCTCATAGTTATAGGTGTATACATGACTGTATACTAGGCAACGTTTGTACGTGTACTTCTATAAATAGTTTTACACATTATTCTTTCAAAATGCAGTTCAAAATCTATTCTACTCCTTTACATGAAACTATTTTTCGTTGAAGTCTTGCCTACTTTCCTGTTAACACCGTGCATATTTTTAGTCTTTTTTAACAATTGTAAAAGCTGTGACATTTTTTAGGTTATAATCCCATTATATTACAAGTATATTGATATTAATGAAATACTTTTGAATAATATTGTAAAGTATATTTTTCAACGTAAAATAACAAAGAAATGAATCAACAAACACTGCAGATATAGGGAAATACATGGGTGACGTCAAGATGACGTCATAAGAGTGTACTTTTGTAGGTCACACGAATTTCTATAGTACACGGATAGTAAATGTACTGAAAACAAAGAAATTTCAGGTAGGTATTATTTCTACCAATTTTTGAAATGGCAGAAGTTAAGTAAAATGCGTATAATAAAATACGGTAGCAAGCACAATTTTGAATGACGAATGATGACGAATCTCGGACTAGTTAGATTTATTTATAGTTGATAGTATTTTTGAACATGTAGTACTAACTAGTTGTTCTTTGTTTTGAGTTGAAGAAAACTTTTTTTTTGTTGTAGTGGATGATAACTGCATGAATTGGTGCACATTTTGTAAATAAATAATGGTAGTCTAGTAACAATAAGTATTGCAGCATTGCAAGTTTTTGTTTCGGAGTTTTGTGTAGGAAAGTACACACTTGTATTCAAAAGGGGTATATTTATCAGACAAAGGAAAAAAGTCCAAGATAACTTTAAATTCGGCTAAAAGAAAAACTTTAGTTTCGTTTCGTAGTTCTGTTCTTTCTGTGTGAGTCTTTTGAACTTCGTTTCGGTTCCTCCTGCCTGGGAAACGCAACGAACTAAGACCAAACTCCAGTTTGATGCATTAAGCAATGCCTACTTTGGCGTTAATTATGAGATAATTGTAAAATAAAATAAAATAAGTATTGTCAAACTTGTTGTCTAGTTTTTTTCAAACTCTACTTACAACTTGCAAATATAAAACATTAATCTTCTGTATATGATCAAGTTTATGCATTTTGTTTGGAACGGCAAATTAAATAAAATTCTTTGTTTGTCTGTTAAAGACATTTGCACATTTTTATTCTGAACGAAATTCAAGACTTTTTCTTTGATATTTAGTTTTATAATGTAAATGCTTGGGTACTTACTTTTGTGCGCAATCTTAGGAAATTGGAGGACTATCTACATTTTGATGTGTTTGAATAATGTATGTATAAATCTTCGTCTTAGTACTAAACTGAGATTAAAGGTTGAAAAAAGAAAGATTATACTTAGGTATATATAGTACATAAGATTAAGTTACTACTTTACTATAGTAAAAAAAATCCGCTCTCCGAGAAAACTATTTTGCTTGTCTACTCAACAAGTATGGTATCACATTAAATTTCAATGTGACTTTCCTCCTATTATTATCTGTTCATTGTGTTATCTCATCTCATTTTAAAAGAATCTATTTTTACCATCTTTTGGTAAGGTATTCTATAGAATCTGTGACTTTCTGTGAGACATGTTTCTAGAGTTACGATTTTTTACCTTATTTTGAATTTATGTGAAAATTGCATGCATTACATAAATAATTTGAGACAGTGCTACCTTTAATTGAAAGTCTAACAAGCCTTCATTATTTTATTTGTATAATATGGCATTATTTAACTAATTGATCTCTATGATTGTGGATTCTTGGATGTTTCTTTTCTTGCAGAAAAATTCTATTTTTGATTTACCGAGAAATTCATTGTTGTAGATAAAATATTATTTTATAAAATTGGGCTCATCACTCGTCATTAACGTATTATTTATTTGTAATTGAACTTCAAAGGGTTATATAAAGTTCTAAATTATCAATTGTGTACTTGACAAGGTTAAAATTCCAGACGAAAGCTTTTCTTAGAATATTTTATTTTATGTGAGTTTATTATGCTTGTACTTCAAGCGGATTTAGTAGCACAAAGCTCTAAACCAAATAGCCCAACGACAAACATAGGAAGACATGAAGCAGTAGTCACAAGTGTATGAATGTAAGCCACAGTTAGAATATCATGTTATTCAATTAAAGAGACACTTATGAAAACTGCTCCTGTTTTTGTATACACCGGTTCAAGCGAGTACTCAGTAACGAGAGATTATAAGTGGAATTGATGACGCATGAACATAAAGCTAGTTTCTTGAGATCAAAAAGACCACATCAAAAGGAAAACCTAGACAAAACGTGGTAAACAGGGTCATCTGAAACCGGAATGTAATAATAATGTTAATGACATCTTAGCACAACTTATGGCAGCAGCGAGGTGCATTTATTTCTACAGTCTCTAATGTAAATGAATATCATTTTATTATTTACTTTCACAGTTTCACCCGCTAAACGAAGTTTTCATGTATTCTTTTCCCATGCATGGCATGCACTGACAAGATTACAAATTCCATAGATTTAAAAAGTGTAAATCTGTTCAGCCAATATCTGACTCTCTAGGCATGTTATTTTATCCAAGCTGTATAATAATGATGGGCCTCCCATATATTTTTGGATTAATTAGTTATTTATTATAGACTATTCCACTCTTGAGATATGTAACACTGCCCCAAATTACCGGGCAATTTTAATAATACCAAAACAAGTAGCTAAAATGAAATTACTTGTGTATAACTCATACAACGGGTTTCTATTGAACGGCAATCAAAGAGCGACTTTTGGAACACTGGATTGTGGAACGGTCTATATTTTAAGCTTCTATATGTGAAGTGAAAGTCTGCTTGGAAATTGTTGCGTTTTAGTTCTCATGGACTTAGGAAAAAGTGGGTTTGTTGTATTTAACATACCTAGCAGTACTTTAATATACTTTAACTATAGCAATAGTTTAATCATAATATATACTTTGGTTATTTTGTATCGGGATAAACCAAAATGATAATATACAGGAAGATCAAATTTTTTAATGTTTGATCTACCTATATCATCAAAGTATATTTGGATAGTATTATGTGGAGTATGGAAACATTCATGAAATCGACTATGGTCATTAGGGATTAGATTGGAAAAAGCTTTAATAGGAATAATAACAGGTTTCCTACACCATGTAGGTCTCGTTGACTTGGATCTAAAGATCTTTAATACACAAGCCCGTTGAAATGAGCTTAAATGCGTATCCCACCAAACTTAATAATAGGATGCATTGAGAATACTGTGAAAATTATACATTTGCTCAATTTCCGTAGGCATTCCATAGGCAGCGACAGTAAGTGTATAGAAAGGTTTTTGCCTTTTTATACATGTGTATTCAAATTCAATTTTACGTTTTTTTACTTTGACGTAGTAAAGCAATTTGGGACCGACTGGGAGCTGGGCCGTATAGTTTGAATGTGTAAAAGTAGTGTATAAGGCATAGTAGTGGTATTCTAGTCGCATTTTCACTTCCAAAACATTTATCGATTTCTCTTCCACTACTTTGCTTTGGGTCCGCTTTACCTTCTTCCTCTCGCATTGATATCCTTTCCTTTGATTCTCTGTGTCCGTATCTTCTCTTTTTTTCTTTACTTACCTTCTTATAATAATGCTTTTTACCAGGTCGCATAAATTGAATTAAAACATTGTTTCCCTTATACTCAACCCATTTCTAAATCGTGTACAAAGTATAATGCTACATTGTGGCATTCTCTCTGATTCTCACGTTAGACTCCTCATGCAAGAAAACCCCGATGCATTTTTTAATGGATTTTGAAACGATCTGTAATTATCCTGTAGGTATTTTGATTATTTTTTCTCTGAAATTTATATACATTTTTGGAATATTTCTACTTAAATACAAGTCAAATGATAATAAAGCTATTTCAAAACTTTTTTATTTCTTTCTTTTATGTAGTTCTGTTATGACACTAATTTTCAGATCTTCAAAGAAGGCAAATGTAAAATGAACAATTTTATTTAGTTTGACTATATCGTTTCTGTTGTGCATTCCACTTTGAATAGAAATAACACTTAAATAACCTTACTTTGCAACAAGAAAATGTTACACATGTTCCTGGCATTGTAGGAAAAAGTGTTTAGTCACAAATTCCATTTTGTTGGAAATTCTTTCAATTCCTTACATTCTTTCTTGCATCTCTTTCTCTGTACACGTAAATACAACTGACATCGATATTTATACATAATACTTTGTAATACAATATAGACCGTAGCTAGGTAAAATGGAATTTCCTACATGAGTAAGGCATTATAGGACATTGTCATTATTATCGATCTATTCGTATGGTCTTTATCATCGTGGTTGTAAAATCCAACGTGATGTTTTCCGATGCTAATCTTGGAATTTCACCTATGACCTACTGTGATATAATATTTTTCGTGTTCACACAGCCCTACGATTGTAGCTTCATTTTTCTAGAGGCTTTGTGAGCTGAACATCGTACTAAAATTGAAGTTGGAAAAGAGGTGGTGAATAATTACACGCACTACAGATATGTGTTACAACCATGTACGTATAACAATAGATCATTTTCAGCAATATCACTTTATCAAACGTGATTTATTTCTAATGATCCTTGTCATTAACTCCCGAACTTTACCATTTATTAAATGTAATGTGTATTTCTTAAGAGCATTGTATATATCGACTGTTTTGTTCTTTACCTCGCTCTTGAAACATTACATCAATTGTGTCTGTTCTTTTGCATCTCTCATTTATCATACCCAATAGAAAATAAATGTGCGTAGAATTCGACGATGTGAGAACAGGAAAACATGTTTACGAAATCCTCTGAACTGCAAATTATTTTAATTACAAAGCAACATGTTTACTCATCAAAAATGGCACATTATATATCAAGGCCATTTCGAAGGAAACACTGATTTGAAGTTATTTGTAATTAAAGATTGCAAAATTAAAAAATTTTAAAGTAGTTTTTTAATTAGAGTTAATGAGATTTTCTATAAGCGGAAACCTATACATAAAACAGAATTTCATGGCATTACAAATAAGTTATAATACTTAATGGACATTTGTCAAGATATCTCCAATAGTAACAGTATAAAGTATTATACTGCTATTATAATGTATTACATTTAATACCTGTGTTAAATAATACCTTCACTATATAGTTTAACTAAAGTCTTAACAACAAGCGCCAGCGTCCCGTTGCAAATACACTAGTAAACATACACAGTAAATTGTTTGCAATTCTCATAGCCAATCAGAAGCATGATCTAATTTAGATCCATGATCCAACTTGAAAAACGAAAAATTATTTAACACTATTATTTTACACTCCATGCTGATCTACTTTATACTGTTACTATTGGAAATATCTTGGATAGGTACTTGTGTGCTATTAAATCAAGGTGATAGGAAGTAAAAAATTGTGTGCTTGGAAAGGAAAATATTTCGAAGCCCATTTTAATTATTTGTAATGAATTTTAAAGATAATGTTGAAAAGATGTAGTACACCAATATTTTGATATAAAATTTGTGCGTGTAGGAAGTACAATATTATGACTGATGTTGTAGAAAGCAGTAGAGTTGGTCTGAAGCGAAGATTGTTGAGAAATGAGACTAAAAGAGCTTTTGATTTGTTTGTGTGCTTTACAGAGCAAGACTGTCACAATGCGGGAGGTACTGAGGGAAAAGGTGTGGGTGCTTTTGTGAACTCAAATCGTATAACACCGTATAAGGCTCTGCACTCAACTCAAGATTCACTGTGTGCTTTTTGGTTGTGTGCTCTTTGGTTTTGCTTATTATGTTGTGTCTTCGTCTCCACTATTATTCCACTTCACATTACAGGCTTCATGTTGTTGAGAGCTAATAATTTAGTCTTATTCATGACTTAAGCTAAACAAAATCCAGATTTACGACTAAATTTACTTTATATATGAATGCTGTTTCGCAACCTATGAAACTTCGTTAACACACATAAATTACAATAAGTTAGAATGCGAATGTAGCAAAACTTGCACAGTAAAACGCTCTAAAAGCCAGACTTGGAAATACTTTTGAATTGTTGCTACGTTCAGATATAGCATGACATTTTAATTTATGTCCCTGTCCTCCAACAACAAGTATATAAAAGCTGTTAGTTGAAATCCGCATAAAGAAATATGGCTTTTAAACACGATTACAATTATAATAACTATAATTACTACCTAGATATATATTAATTAGAAACAATGGAATAGAATAAATATTAAAATTGAGGTGCAATACAGCAATCATTAGGGTAAATCTTCAGGGACAATTACACACTGAGTATTTATCTAAAACATTTTCTAGTGCACGTTTAAAAGCTCATGGTTTTCAAATTATTTAATGATGGTTGTATTTTAATGTTTTCTGTGATGTCTCATCCATTTTTGGCTGATTCAAGGGCGTATCCAGAAAATATGAGGTGTGACTTCATTTTCTTAAACACAAAAATATGCAGCAATTTTCGGAAATATTATCTAATTATGCTTTTTCTGAATATTTGATTGTTGATATGTTTTCGCAGAAACTATAATCGCCCTTGTTTGACTCGTGCATTTATCTTGTATTTCTGAAATACAAACACCAAATTATTTTATATATTCATTTATATATAGATATAATTTATACTAAGCAAAGTATGTGTCCGTTTGCATTACTATTTGGATCTTTCTACAGTACTTAATCACAATGAATGAAGTTGCATTGTTTGTTTTGGAATGACATGAGAATGTAATTTTATGAAGGATGCCTAATGATGTTTTGTAATTATCAGGGTGTCCATTTTGAGCTAGTATTTGAGTTGAATGCCGATGACGATGATCGGGAAGTAAGACGTCCTTCTGCCTCGGAAATCCAAAATTCTCCTTTGACACAAATTGCCAAATACGTTGCCACAAACAGTGAGGTTGTTAAAGTTTTGAATTAATGCAAAGTCATCTAGATCACTTGAGTATTCATGAAATATTTAGACAGAGTTATTACCGCTGTGCCCAACGTACTATATACAAGGCATACTTGTAGTGCACTCCGTAGTAAATCATCTGCACTAAATACTCATGGCGTTATTTATAGATTTTAATTAAACGCATTATGAATAGGGACGCCTATATACTGACAATGTTCTCTCTCTGTGTTCTCCGTAGATTTTAAATATAGGAGATGCTATCACTTGGTACGGAGAATCTGTGGATTTGGTTTCACCGACTAAAGAATTGGTTCGAGTGGCGGACTGTGGTATGTACAATGCTCTTCCCAAAAGCATTCTCTGCATGCCAATCTACAACGGACAGCGTCAAGTCATTGGAGTTGCTCAGCTTATTAACAAAGTAATTAATTACATTCCTATTTTCACTATTTTCTATATTCTCACTCACTCCGTTACTAACAGTCCTATTATCTCCACCAGATTATTACATCAACACATAGCATTGTATCAAACACTTGTCTATGCATTTCGCACAAGAATGCCTCGAGTCATGAAAAATATTATATGTTGGATAGTGAGTGAAAAAGGGTAGTGTAGTATGCAACATTTATTTCAACCAATCAAAAATAAGTTTATTGTAGCCAATCACAATCAATCATATTTAAGTCTTTACTTACGTTTCCACAACGCTCAACTATCTGAAAACGGTACACCGTTTCTGCGGTAGTCGACCAAGTTAAAAACGGTCTCACATAAGTAACTTTTTTCTGTTGAATGATAAGTGGAACCTATAGTGATTTACTTTTCTTAATATGTTTCTCACTACGTTTCTCAACACGTTTGCCAATCCGTTTTTCAATCCTATCATAACTTAACAATTTAGTGAACTCTGAATCAAACTCTCTCTTAACACATATTATTCAGCAAAACACTGTGTCCCGCTACATTATATACCCAAACTATTTTCCTTTGTCGAAATTAATACCTACACGAATGTAATCCCTAACTCATGTGGCACACTAGTAAGCATACATCCAAGATCTGAGGAATTGTTGTATATTATACAAGGTATACAGGAAATGTAATTTGCTCATAAAGAGCAACGTAGAATTTTCATCGTCACTAGATTGTAGAGAGCAATAGTTTGTAGAGAATTTTGCGATGGTTGCTATGCTAATAGCATTAACGTGTAAAGTATTTAAGGTGAGTATTTTATTACAAAGAGTTTATCACTACCAGCATATAAAAATAAACATAACAGTAGAATAATATACTCATTCTAGGTATAATATAGTACAGAAACAATGGAATAAAGTCTGGCGGTGCGCGGTGTATTGTGTATAGGTTCTAGGTACACACGGCAGTCTTGACTGTGTGTGTGGTGAAAGTCATAGAAGATAATGTAGTGTGGTGTGAGGAAGAGAGACAGAGCAAATAAATGTTCCACGCCACTGACTGTGTTGGGGTAGTGTAACTAACTGCAACTGCGGCGTCCATTAAAGGCAAACTGATTTGATTAACTAATTATTCATTGTAGCACTAGGACAAACTCTAAACCTCAAGAGACACAGTTGTGTGAGTGAGAGGGATGGAGACGTGAATTGTAGGAGAGCAGAGTCCTAGCTGTAGCTATAAGCTTGACCATGAGATTTCCGACACTAATTCTATTAAAACGCTCTTAAATGCTCCACTCTTTTTGTCGTTGCTCAATATATAGTAACCATCTAGTCGTTTAACCGTTGCGCTTCATAATGCTCCGAAAACTACGCAATGTGAATGCTTTCATTTCAGAAAGGAATAATAAAATCTAATTGTCCACACAACGAAGAAGCAATTAATCAGGTATCACTGACTACTCAATTTTATGCTCCAGGAGTTTGTATGACAGTAATATAAAATGCATTAAATGGGTGTGTCTAATTGTTTTATCCCCTTACATTAGTAACTATTTCATTAGTGTGGTGAAAGTAAATAATTTTTTTAATAAACTGTATAACGCCATGAGATAGAAATACATTTGGTGTATTTTATTATGGTTTCCACGTTCTCATATATAATATGAAGCATTTTATGTACATTCATATAACACGATGTCAGCATATACAGATATGTATCCTAAACAGCGTTCAAAATCTCTTCATATAAATTTGAAAAAGGACCACGTACAAAGGTAGTATAAATAATGACAACTTGGCAGCTGTAGGTACTAATATTTAGTGAGGATTTTCTGAATAAGGAACATTGTATGCTATTTAGCTTTTTGTTACTATAAAAAAGAGCAGCCCATTTACGATTTTCTAAAAATAAAATAAAAAATTTTAATCAACGGGAAGTATTTTTAAAAATTCGGCGAAATTTTTAGTTTACACACAAAAGGTAGGAGAGCTAAACCTTTGATCGCTCCTCACGCCGAATCCTGAATAGTAAACAATGTTCCTTTTCCAGAAAACTGAGTCATTTATTGTTAGAGTTTTATGGATCTTCACAAAGTTGGCGGATAAATGTGTAGGTATATTATGTTTTCAGTTCCGACGGAAGCGGATAGATTGTTACACATATAAATTGAGTTATTTACATTGTTTGACTATGTTCGTGCTTCCTTAGCATGTTGGGCAATTATATTTCGTTTGATGAGCCTATAAACATTTCTGGTAAACATACGATTCTGTTTATTAGTGATACTGAATTGACATTTTCCACGGTTGAAATCGTTAAGGGAACGCATATATGCTCTAAAATCATCGGCTGTTGAGACTTTGCATCTGAAATTCGATGAAGTAGGTAATAACTTTAATTGCTTCATTTCGTGTCTAATAGCGGTATAAAGATACCAAAAATTTACACGGATAATAATCTTTACATATCTTTGAGAAAATGATGGATATGAAAGAGATTTACATTTAACCGCTCACACAATCTACAAGACATTACAAATATGAGGATAAAGTCCAAAAATATATTCCTTAATTCGATTTTATTTTAATTTTTTTAATTTTTGGAAACTCGTTTGTTGTGTCAATTTACTCACGACTCATCCGTTCAATTTCCTTGGCTTCCGTCTGTCATTTGATTTGAAATGACTCAGAAAAATAATCAACCCTTTACGGACAGTGATGCGAACACCTTTGAAGCTTTTGCGATTTTCTGTGGTCTAGGTATACACAATACGCAACTGTACGAGGGAGCATGTAAGTCCTTTTTACTTTTTACATAAATTCTCCATTGTTAGTTCTGACTTACTAAAATAATAGTAAGCATATAAATAACTGCTTATATTTCGTAGGAGCAAATTGTAAGAAAGATAAAATTTCAATTAAGGTAGATATTAAGGTATGAACTGTAAATGTAGCAAATAAAGGAGAATATTGATGTCAATTTGTAGTTCACTGGGAACGAACACCAAGCGTCCACTAATAAGATTTCCAATTAATTTAATTGCGATAGGTATAATAAGTCCTGTGTGGTAATTTATTGTTTATTTAGCATTGAGCGAATAAAAGTTTTGTTTTTCATTTGCCAGTATGATTTACAGATATGTCAGTAGCTACCTTGTAACAAACTTACTTGTATTTGTATTAAGTGCATCAAATGAATCCCTTGGTTTTTATCTCACTTTTATGTATCGTTCTTTAAAATTATTCCCATGTGTAATTTGAAATAGAACTTTTCTGAACAACGGTGCTATTTTTACATTTTTAACTTTTCTCATTAGCCTCTTGCCGATTCGCTCGTGCACAGACACTATTGCTCTTTAGTGTATGTGTACTATTTATTTACTGGCACTATGGAATTTAATGTGTTGCAACAGTTTATAATGTAACTTATAATTACTCCCGAATGATTTTCTGTTAGATACAGTTCCAAAACAAAACTTATGTTCATATTACACCGCAGTTTTAATTTTAATGCGATTCGTCAATACATTTTAATGCAACCCCTGTACTGTTGTTTTTGTGTGCGTGTCCAATAAATTCCGTCTCACAATGCACTTTGTACCATAATAATATCTAAATATTTAGTGTTTCTACATTGCCTCCGAGACTGCAAAGAAATAAATGTCCTAAGAGTGTTCTCGAACTTGTTTGTCTTCCAATAATAATGTTATATTTAGCTACCTATAAAGTATAAAGTATAAAAGTAGCCAATTTCTCTAATGCTTTCAACCTGTTATAAAATAAGACTATAGAATATACGACTGTGCTTATTAAGTGCTTTCTACGAGTATACTTAATTCCAATAAGTCAGTGAAGTAAAGATACCCATGAATCCCAGACAACGGATTTCTGTCGTGGGAGTGAATTAGAAAATAAATGCTACAATAGGAGCGGCTGAGCTATTTACGTTCTTTTGGCTTATGGCAAATTCTATCATAATTTACTTACCCTGTAAATCCTTTAGGACTAAGAACTGCCGTATCATTTATTTCTGTTGTGTGTTTTCGTGCATTATTACCTTCGTATGTATTTCCTTATTATTGTTTTCCCCTGTGACTGCTCAATCTTCCATTTAGCTGTTTAGAGAGCAAGATTATTATTATGAAACCATAAAAGATGGTTACAGCCAAGAACAACGTAACTGACACTAATACACCTACCTACGACAAATGGGATACATATGTATGCCATAAAATATATAATTTGTATATAATATATTTACAGAGTATTCACAACAAAGCTACAAGTAGATTCCTCCGTTTGCTATATACCTTATTATTTATTATTATTATTATTTTATTATTTTATTTTTTAATAAAATAAAATCGTTAAATTCAAATTAGGTGGTCAGTAATGCTTTTAGTTTAGATTATTGCAAAGTTATTGTAACATTTTTTGAAAGAATTGTCCTACCGTAATATTGAAATCAAAGCTACACTAAGTACGTTATAAACATGTAATACTTAAATTGATGAGCTCAGAAATAAAAATTTAATCATATTATTTCGAATTCCTGAATACTCAATACATAAAGTTGTAATATGCAAATGTGTAAGCAATCAGTAACAACTATAAAATGTGTTGCCATTTATTTTGATAGAATTACGAGGCAAACTGGAGTGAATTATCATTAATAAGCAAATATGGTTATCAATTATAATTATGTGTGCAATATTTGAAAAATTACTAGAAAATTTTAGAAATAGAGAGAAGAAAGAAGATCTATTGAATTAAATAAATTACATCGATTAATAAATTGAGAAACGCTAGGTGTATTAATGATGGAATATTCCAATTTTCTCTCCAAAATCAACGAATACCTTTTTTCCACCTGTCTAGATTTAGCAGAGGCCAGCGCGGCAGGCCTAACATTATACCTTGCATGGAATAACTTCTTTACCCGCTCGGAGCGCTGGCTTAGATTCACTAGTACCTAATAATATTATTATTACTACTGAATTACGATTTACGGAATGATATTTAAGGTTGGCCTGGTTAGCCTGGTTGTGTTGGTTATTGAATTTCATGTACATACGTTGCTACGATTTAAATTCCCTGCACTGTACTTTCCAACTAACTATTACCTTAGCCAAATCACCATTAATCTGCTTTACTTAGCAATAATATTCCCTGCAATATTGTATTATTGTCTGTCCATCTGTCCATATATCCTCAATAATACAAGTAACGTGTCGAAATATTTTGCTCCGTTTGACGATGAAACAACGTTGAGGATTAATTCATTACTTTGTGCCTTGTGCGCCATTCTCATAACATTTTATTGCACATAGGAATTTAGAGCAGCCTTCCCCTTTATTTTACTAATACGTAATAAAATAATAGTCTAACCATAGTATCAGTAGTAGTATCCTCTTAGTTAGTTATTTTACGAGAACCCTCTAAGGACGAAAACCTAAATCAATTTCTAAGCTACTTGCTATAGTAATAATATTTATGTGCATATAGTTATAGGGAAAATAAAACAGTAGTTAAATTTCTTAGTGCTTTTTGGTGAGCTTAGAGTATAGATTACTTCATGGTGTCCTGTATGTTCATGCAATAAATCTACGGCTGCGTTTTTTGACGTTAATGTTTATTTTTCAGGTAAATTAATGGCCAAACAAAGCGTGGCTCTGGAATGTTTATCATATCACGCTACAGCGACTCCAGAGGACACAGAAAGACTACGGCGAGATGAGATTCCGTCTTCAGAACACTACAATCTCTATAGGTGAGTCTCAAAAGTCTCAAAAAGACTCTTACAACCAACCTAATTAAGATGGCATGATTTTAGGCTACTTTTCTTAATCTTACTAATGCATTTTGAGGATGGTAAGAGACATTAGTCTGCAGCTATTCATTGAATTATTGGAATTTGTCAAAATAGCTTCTCCACAATGTACACTGCTAATATTTCTGCATAACGCTAATTGGAAATTCGAAGCGCTTCTTTTTACCATAATAAATTAGTTTCCTTATATTATGCAATGTGACCTTACTCGTCATTAGCTTTATTTCTGTTGCATTTTGTAAATATAGTTTTTGACAACGCCACAATCACAAATCTTGCATAAACCTCAGTCTTAGCCCAATCAGTTTGTCCAATACATTGGATCAAATTGGAGCAAAATATTATTACAATTATTACAAAACATATTTGCAAACTAGTTTTTTCAGGACTTTTGTAGATCAAATCTCTTCCTCATGCATTGCCTACATACCGCACTCTATGCTAAATCAATTCGCAGCCAACTTTTCTTAACCCAAACCAACCCACCAACGAAACCACAGCCAAAACCCACCCAATCTGGATTGGGTTTCAGGTTGGATGTTGGATTAGATCCCTATAAAGGTTAATATAATGTACATACATTAAGGAGATTATATATTATAAAGCATAGTACAATGTCACATTGAGTTTTGTTCCGGGCATTGCGAAACATCAAATTTTATGGAATTTATAGGTCAGAAAATCCTATATTATCAATTTTATATTTCATTAGCATATTTACTTGCAAATTTTGTATTATGACAGCTTGAATAATTTTTTTAAAACTTTTTGAACAATACAAAAGTGTTTGAGGCCTCAACAACAATTTTTGCTTTATTTAATAATTGGTAAGATTACTGTGTTAGTCGTTATTAAAAAGCATTGTTCTTGAGACCCGCAGACTTTTTCATAAGTCAAGAGCAATAATAATTAGTTACTGGTAGTGTTTCTCATCGAGGAGAAAAAAATGCAAAATGAAAATGCAAAAATCATAGACTTTGGTGAATATTACAATATTACCCACGCTGCATCATTTGACCATCATAAAATAAAAATATTTGAAATATTATATATAGATAAATAGATTGGCCCATTGGAGAGAATGTACACAGTGGCACTTTACTTTTAATATGAGGGTTTTTATATCAAAGTAAATGTCTCAATTTCCCCAACTTGTTTTGCAATAAAGTAATACTGTACTGTGTTGGATAGACTGCTGACAGAACAAATCAAAACTTTTGTTACGTTTTCTATGTCAATAATTTGTATGCACTAAATATGTACAGGCTGTTTCATAAATAAGACGAAGTTTTCAAAAATTAATATCTCATGAACCAGAAAGAGTTATGATTTGAAATAAATATCAATCGAAAGGGGAGACTTCAACGTTCATTTTCCTATATGAGTTGTATAACTTTGATAAGTTTAAGGGGTCGGGATAAGGCTTCATAAAAAATGGTCCTCTGCCATGTTAAAATGCACTTCAC
>JAQFYB010001380.1:0-33269 GCA_034694085.1 Pogonognathellus longicornis | reverse complement strand
GGAAATGTTGTATTATTGTAGGTAGATACCAACACATAGTAGGTACATACGTAACAATGTGTACGTACTTGTATAATATGTATATCCTAGCATAATAAAATAAATTAGTTGTTCGTTTGCATTTGCAAATCTTAGTTGAGTGATTGTTAGCATCCCATGTAATCACAGTATTGTTGCGGATGTGCACTAGACTGCACAGACCAAGTTGCGATTTTTAACCACCTGAAGGTTCAAAAATATATATTTAAGTGCAGAATTGAGTAACACCGATTCATTACAACAAGTCAATTCATCAATTATATTGTCTCATCTGCATCTATTGTATTATTTTTGTGTCATTAATAACGCAGAAAACATCTAAAGAACTAAATAAGTAAATAAACGATAAGATACTGTCTATCTGTTTGGTGTTTACTAAAATAAAGAAGCTAGGCAAATAAGAAAGTTGTTCTGCACTGGTAGTAGGTAAATAAGTTGATTTCATGGGGGCACTAGATATCTCTTATCTCTTACCAAGAATTGGCGTTGGTCATATTATATTCATGTTCACCTGATTTTCGTTTAGCTTATATGTGGTTTTACTATGTATGTTTACTATGCATAGGTAAAGTGTCAATACCTACCTAAGTTCAAAGTGTTGGTGGCTACTGGCTACTGTCAACTGTATACCCTCCGTTACTCTGACCGCAAAAAAAGTTATATTGAAATTCGTTGTAACAATTCTACTGACAATGCAAGAAGATATCGTCGAAAAATGATTAATTGCATGGAATCGGGAAAACAAATTAAATTGTTTTATCATGAATAGTGTTCTTCGTGGTATATAATATCAGAAATTAATGTGAGACAACATTGTGTTGGACGCACTAAACATCTCGCGTCTCTTTTGTGTTTGACGGCATTATAAACTGTGTTGTCTAAAAAAAGCTCTTGGTACTTGGGAGTTGGGAATATTATATGTGAACTCTGAATTGATTAGGTGTTGGTATTACACTACACTTATAAATGTGAATAAAGTGCTATATGGCTATAAAAGTGAAGTCACTGAAGTGTGTACCATATGCACAGATATATACTATATAGTTAATGATGATTTTGAAGCTTTAAACATTCATGGACATGTTACATTTTGTTAATTGCCTGTGTGATTTGCATTTACCTGTACATTAGCTATCTGGAAGTTGCAGCGTGCACGAGCATAATAATTGCATTCACTTTTAGTCTCAAATCACCAACAAACTCGATGAAATTCTTTATGGATAATATTAAATCATATCGAGACTTCATGGGATAAAAAAGTGCAGATTATAAACGCGAAGAAGTTTATATTTATGAAGATTTGTAGTTTTTAAGACATTTTTAATTTTTTTGTATCACGGCATTTTTTTAAATTGCAAAATGGATTATGATAGCAAACCCCCGGTAAGCTATTAGAAATAACTTTACCTACTTTTTCTTTATTTAGGGACATTTTTCTGAGTTGAATTAAATAATATTCTGCTAATCATTATTTTCCTATATCTATAGAGCTATAGCAAAGCAGCCTTTGATAATCCGGCGTTTGAACTGTCTGAATTCAACACTGAGACACCTACGAAACGACGCAGCTCACCTGCGAACGTGACCACGAGTGAGCTTGCGAAAACTAACAACAATGTAATGCGAATTTATACTGTTATGTTCAACTTTTATTTTGATATGTAATATGTGTGTGCATTATATACGTACATAGTTTACATAGTGAATAACAATATCATTTCGTTACGCGTGAATGATAAATGAAAGGATGTAAGTGAAATGAATTTTATGTATGTACATGTAGCGTGCACGTAGAACGCGTTACAGTTAAACCGCTAATGTAAATGAGTATTTTTCCATTATGTACATAGATTTAAACTTGTATACCAAAACATCTACAACGAGGGAATCTCCCTATGTTGTATGTTTGTAAATGAAATTTCATGTATAATAATAGTAGCAGTTAATTTATATTTTGTGCTGTGATTTTTCATTTGCACACTAAAGATACAAATAGAGTTTGTATCATCACATAACGTTTCTTAAAGTGTGTATATGTTGTAAGCTTCACGGTAGGATGATTTTATGATCATGGATGGGTAATAATTTCATGGTGTTTGCTGTTTGATCATCAATTATGTTAGTAATGCTTTAACTGCTAATCAATAAACCTTGAAATATTTAGAATGCGTCTGAAATACCAGAAAATCCGTCTGATGAGCCGGAAAGGCAGCAATGGGATAATCAGATTGGTAAAGACATTGTAAAAAAGCTGTCATGTTTCGTTTAAAATTTACATTAAACATTTCTTTTAATTTTAATTTTTTAGAATTTCTTATGTCATGTATCGCCATGAGCGTTGGACTTGGAAATATCTGGAGGTTTCCAGTAACTGGTACAACTCATTTTTTATTACTCCAAAAACTTGCGGATTTTTGCATAGTCAATCTGTTTATTTCCAAGCAATACAAATATCAAGAATAGAATGAAACTACAGTGGATAAATTCTTAATGTTTTGAATTTTTTACAGCTTATGAAAATGGTGGAGGAGCGTTTTTAATTCCGTATTTAATAGTCCTTCTTCTCATCGGGCGTCCTATATACTTTTTAGAACTTTGTTTAGGACAGTTTACATCTTACAGTCAAATCAAAGTCTGGAAATGTGCTCCACTCTTAACAGGGTAATAATGAAGCACATTCCTGCAAGCAAAATGATTTGTAAAGAAAAATATTTGTATACGAACATAAATGTATGATTCTCATTTTCGTTTCTAAATAATTTACAGGGTAGGAATCGCAACTTGTGTAGCGACAATGGCTGTTTTAACCTACTATTGTTCAATTATGGCCTTGGCTGTTTTCTATTTTGTTGTTTCATTTCAAAAAAATTTACCTTGGTAAGAATTTGCCCCATTTGTATTAACATGTGTATGAGTGCCTACCAGATATATACTTATTTTAAATAACTATTCATGATTCACAAAAAATAATAACAGGACCATGTGTGATGAAAAATGGGCGGGTGAGGGTGTATGCAACGGTACACTGTTAGCTTTGGGACAAAATACAAGTTTGCCAGAGTTGTACTTTAAGTGAGTGTATGATTAAATAATACTACAATTTTATTTTTATATAATGTATGATACAAATTTTAACACATTTCAATTTGTGACAGAAACGAGGTTTTAAAAGAAAAAAGCAATATAGACGACGGAATCGGAATACCAGATTGGAGATTGGCATTATGTTTATTGTTTTCATGGGTTATGATTTTATTTACTCACTTAAGAGGAGTACACAGCTCCGGAAAAGTTGCTTACTTCACAGCTCTATTTCCTTATGTTGTTCTATTTATACTATTAGTGAGAGGATGTACATTACCAGGTTCGACTTTTATGATTCATAATTACTAATAGCATTTAGTTAGGGTTTGAAAATTACTTTGTGCATCTCTTAAAATAATTTGTTTTTGATTGATAGGAGCATGGCAGGGTATAGAATACTTCATCAAACCTGAGTGGAAAAAGTTACTAGAACCTGGAGTGAGTTTTTTAGTTGATGTTTAAAGAAAGTTGTGATGCAAATCCTCTTTCATCAGTAGCCAAGTAAATTAATTTTATGTCATCTGTGAAAGGTTTGGTATGCTGCAGTAAGTCAGTGTTTCTTTTCCTTAAACACTGGGTTCGGATCCATCATTATGTTTTCGTCCTACAACAAATTCAACCATAGAATTTACAGGTACATAGTAATGTTATAAAACAGTCTGTACCTCTGCAAATATAAAAAAAATTACGGTATAATAATCTAATTCTTTAAAAATACATACATTATATCTATACTGATGTAAACTAAAATTATGTTTTTACAGAGATGCTCTTATTGTCAGTGTAAGTGAAACTGGCGAAATTATTAAATTATTTATTGACTCTTTACTGAAATACAATGAGTTCAACTATGTGTATTTTAAAGTGCATAAATTGTGATTAATTTTGGATTTTGATGTTTTAGTTAATGGACACATTCACCAGTTTACTAGCGGGTATGTATTATTCATTTGCTGTATGCTTGTATTTGTGATTTATTATAAGTGTTTTATTATAGAATAGAATTGAGATGTTCACTCATAATGCACAATATGTAAAATATTTTCATACGTATTTACGTTAGTGAAAGTAATTTAATATCTTTAGCGCTTAATATTGTTGATTCATGTATTAATTTCAAATTCTGGGTACTTTAATCAATTCAGATGTACTAAACTAAACCTAATCATGCCAATTGCATTTTTGCTAATACTTTACTCCTGAATTATTTGGATCAGATACACCATACTTACGTTTTATCTGTATTACAAAGTATTTTATTTGTAGTACTTGGTACAATCCGTATGGCCTGAGATGCTTGATTTTGTGCATACGTGTATTTACATTTAATATTCTTTCTACATTCTTTAATTATGTATTCTGAGTAATATCTGCAATTATGTTTATAGTTTAAAGGTACTACAACAGACAGTAGAGTAAAAATATTTTTTTTACAGGTTTTACGATTTTCGCAGTTCTTGGAAACTTGGCTGAAGAATTGGACGTAGATGTTAAAAGTGTAGTTAGTGGAGGTCCTGGGCTAGCCTTTATCTCATATCCCGATGCAATTGGAAAATTCGATTGGGCTCCTCAGGTTAACTTAATAAAAAAATTAGAAATTAGCTCTTAAAATCTCTTTTGCACGCTTAATCAGTTAAGATACCTGCATGTATTTAAAATGATGTAGTCATCTTTAGATTTCTATTTTGTTGTCAATTTATGTTCACAGTTTTTTGCTGTGCTATTCTTCCTTATGTTATTTACACTGGGCCTTGGAAGCAGCGCTTCTGATGCTGGAGCAGTTATTACAATATTCGCTGATAGTTTTCCCAAATTCCCAAGAGTTATAATTACATCCCTGGTGTGTATTACTGGCTTCTGTTTCGGACTTGTTTACATTACCCCGGTAAGCCTTTGAAATATCGACTATGTCTCAATCAAAATTATATTCAATGTTACATTTATATTATATTTGTTTTACTAACAAAAATTATTGATGCATATTTTTCATCTTTTTATAAAGGGAGGACAATGGGTACTGGATTTAGGTAAGCAAAGTGTTTTAACTATTCAAATTCACATCAAATGTTTCTTTTAGAAGCAAAATTAATTATTTTCTAACCCTTATCGTTTCAGTCGATTTCTTTGGAGGAACTTTCATTATTTACTTGACATCCACACTGGAAGTTATAGGAATAGCTTGGGTGTATGGACTAGGCAATTTCGTCAAGGATATTGAATTTATGTTAAATATGAGGATAGGAATATACTGGAAAGCTTGTTGGGGTTTCATAATTCCAGTGGGACTTACTGGCATCCTTATATACTCTCTCATCGAAGAAAGCACTATCACATATAATGACCAACCTTACCCGACAATTGCTATAGGTATTCATTATCATTAGTATTCACATTTTTATTAGTCATATAACTATATTATGTTTTTTAACATTTCCTCAATCATTGAAGAGGGCCCACTTCAGTAGATGTAAAAGTTATTGTAATGATTATGTAATACAAATGTGAAATATTCCTGTAGTTTGCGGCTGGTTATTAGCTGGTGGTGCTTTAGCTGCGATTCCAATCGTTGCAATTTATACAATGTGGGACTACCCCGGAAGCATTGGAGAGGTTTGTTAAATTTCTTATCATCATATCATATGTAATCGAATTTGGGTAGTTACTACATACATAAAGCAATTATTAAGATATATTATACCTTAATAATTGTTTCGAGTTTCCCAAATAAAATTCAGTATGAATTGTGGTTTTGCTAATTTATATTTTTATGTTGTAGAAACTTTTACAATCTATACGACCAGCCTCTGATTGGGGTCCCAAAAACGCTAAAATACGACAAGACTGGATAAGGTTTAAAGAGCAACAGTATTAAAATTAATATTGAACTCAATTAATTTTTAAATTGTAAATATGGAAAAGTCTATAACTGTATATTATGTAGAATATTTAAATGTACAAATAAAATATGTATACTAATTTACTAATACTACATGTATACATTACTACAACACAAAAAATGACTTCCAAAAAACAGCTATTTTCATTGTTATTGTCATTTGCCCATACCATTTACATAAGGTGTGTGGTACAATCATGCAGGTAGTTTAAATAAAAGTATCTCTTTAACAAAGGAAAGTGCAAAGGATGATCGTCACCAACCACTCAATTATATTAATATTATATCATACTCTACCTTTACTAAAGTAGAGACTACAGTTTTTTACTTCAATTCATTCAATGCATCAATGTGCACATTCATGGTACATAACTACATGGTAAAGTAAGTGGGATAAAAGTTGTCGCTTGACAAACCAAGATATCTTGACATTATTTTGTTTGGTTATGTTTTATTGTAGTCATGCTAACATTTTGCGACAAACAGAGTTGTGATAAACTTGGAATGAGGCTGAAAAATGCATGGTAAAAATATTGGGCAAATCATTTCTGCTTGCATAACGAATACTTACTTGTACTATTGACAAAAGCTATGAGAAATGCAGACTTATATTGTAATGAAGTCGCATTTACCGTTTAGTAACTTTAACAATTCGTTCTAGTCAAAGCGATCCAGCACCTTATCTATCTAATATTATAAAAGCGTAGGATCAAATTTACACAATGGGCGATCAACTTCCGGTAAATAAGCACATAGTAATTGATGCACAAGCGTTATCATTACCTATTCGATAAAAAACAGTTTAATAGCGTGTTAAAAGTTTAGTCGTATGTAAAATCTCATGTGAAATACACGTTTTTTTATATATACAGAATATCAATGGAGCCTCGGATGACAAAGCGCTGCTGGAACCCTCACAGGTTCAATTCGGTAGTAGTGCCACCACCACTGAAGCTAATAGTGAGATGACAATTGCTGATGACAATGTAAAGTTGTACATATATAAAATATTAGTTAGTATCATGATTTATAAATTCCGACATCAGATTTTTGAATACATCTCCTGAAGAAGAGGTTTTCATGATCTAGCTTTCTGATAAATTAAATCTACTATGCACACTAAAATAAATATTACTGCTATTGCAATTAGGCCACTACATTGTATCCCATAAATAAGATCTAGACGCATTTGTGCTTCTAGATAAGATATACCTAGGTAGTCTCTAGTCAACGTAATTGACACTTAATTGATGAGTTAATTGTGATCAGTTCATTTATCTTGTTAATTCTAGACTAAAATCATGTCTGCTGATGCTGAAGCACCTGAATTAATCCACCGAGAGCATTGGGACAATCCAATGGGTACAAATACGTTAAAAAACATGCAGATTTAGATGTATGAAGCAATAATTACCTTTAATTGAAATGCTTGGGCTAAATTACACCAACCTATAATGTTCCTTTTAGAATTTCTTATGTCCTGTATCGCCATGAGCGTTGGACTTGGAAATATTTGGCGTTTCCCCTTTACTGGTTTGAAAAACGATAATTAATTATTACTGTTTTATAATGTTTTATGATGAATGAATTAGTCCCGTATTCGCATTGTCATTAATAACATGCTTTAATTAAACTAACAATGTAAACTTATTTATAGCGTACAAAAATGGAGGAGGAGCATTTTTGATTCCTTACATAATAGTCCTTATCTTTGTTGCCCGTCCTATTTATTTTATGGAACTTTGTCTTGGCCAATTCTCATCTTGCAGTCAAGTCGACGTCTGGTCCTGTGTTCCACTTTTCAGAGGGTACCACCTATGAATAGTATTATACTTTATGCTTGATTATTTTCATTGTTTGTAGTCAACAAGCATTGTATGTTTTGTATGTATGTATGTATGTTTTAACTATCGCACAGCATAGGATTCACCACTGGTGTAGCAACTGCGGCTCTACTGACATATTATTGCTCTATAAACGCTTTGACGGTTTATTATTTCTTTGCATCCTGTCAAGAGCATTTACCTTGGTAAAATTTTACTAATTCTGTACCTAATGTAATGAATATACCTAATTGAAAGTTACATACAAAGCAATACATAACTATACATTAATTTTTAGGACGGTATGTAATGAGAAATGGACAGGTAAAGGTGGATGCAGCAACATTACTAAAGCGAACTCCAGCTTTTCCGAATTGTATTTCATGTGAGATTTTAATTTTACCCAGTAGGCGAATCCGGGTGAATGTAATGGTAAAATATGTATATAGATATGTAATGCGTTCGATTTGAATACCAGAAAAGAAGTTTTGAATGAAAAAGAAGACATCAGTGATGGAATTGGTTGGCCAGAATGGAAATTGACACTGTGTCTTTTATTTGCTTGGCTAGCCATTTTATTAACACTTATCAGAGGAATCAAAAGTTCTGGAAAAGTTGCTTATTTCTTTGCAATATATCCATATGTGGTTCTGTTGGTTTTGCTAGGTATAGGTTGCTCACTAAAAGGTATATTTCTGCGTTTGATTTTGTATGAAATTATTTATATGGTTGTAAGATGGGAATAGTAAATGGGCACAGATAAAATGACGATTCTAAGATCGTCAGAATAACAACATCAATTAAAATGAATACAACAATGTTATGCCTAAAAATTTGGTATGTTTCAGGAGCTAGCAACGGTGTCATATATTTCATCAACCCACAATGGGAAAAGCTATTAGATCCTAAAGTAAGTTATATTTTAACCGAAAGATTGTGACCTCCACTATTCATATAATACTAATAGCACCAATAATTTTTGCAATAATAAATTGACAACCAAACACATTTTAGGTGTGGTTTGCGGCTATAACTCAATGTTTCTACTCACTCAACACCGGATTCGGATCCATCATCATGTATTCTTCCTACAATAGATTCAACCACAAAATTTACAGGTTTGTACATTTAATCATAAATTTTTCAATTATGCGCTTCATTTTAGTTGTTACTAGAATCTTGTAGCCTATAAACATTTACAAAGCAACATTCCAATGTTATCATTCTCTTTGTTTTTCAGAGATTCTTTAATCATCAGCGTAAGTCTAATGGAAACATAAACTACTGACATACTGTAGATAGTTTTTAACTCAAAAATATTGTAACAAAGGCACAGTATTAGGAATGCATGATTTATGATTCTATACTATAGCTATATACTTCTAATGATTTCCTGTGCAAAATAACATCAACCACAGACAACCCAGGACAAGTGAGCAGGGTCCCAGTTTAGGGATGAATTGGAATCCTGCATGCGCTCCTGGGCCATGGGTCGTGTTATTTTGCAATAGTTTGATTAGGGAATCACTACCCGTAGGGTAGCCCTTTGTGTCTCACAGAGTAGACTCTCCCATTTTCTGAAAACAAAATTTTTGGGTTTAATATTATTCTTCACTACAAATGAAGAGAAAGATATATAGAGAGACATCATTGCTAAATAATCTCTTACATGCATAAAATTGTTATTTATAGGTGATGGACACGTTTACCAGTTTATTAGCAGGTAGGTAATAATATAAATTTCAAGTACAAACTTTAGGTAAATCAGCAAAATAAAATATTGTATAGTCAATAGTAGCCATATATTCGTTTTCATATTTATTAAAGTTGATAATATTACTAGGTTTCACAATATTCGCGGTTTTGGGACACTTGGCTGACCTTACAGGGTATCCAATTGAATACGTGGTTAAAAATGGCGGCACGTCTTTGGCATTTATCTCATATCCAGAGACGATTTCAAAATTGAAATATGTTCCTCAAGTGATAAAATATTATATCCGTTCTAATAATATTACCTATAAGCAAAGGCTATAACTATATCTAATTTGATACATTGATACATTGCCTACACACAGCTCTTGGCAGTATTATTTTTCCTCATGCTCTTCTCTTTGGGAGTCGGAAGCAGTGTTTCAGATGCTGGGGCATTAATTGCTGTATTTGCAGACAAATTTCCAAAGTTCGCTAAATGGAAAATTACTTCAATTATTTGTGTCGTCTGCTTTTTAATTGGGCTAGTTTATGTCACTCCGGTAAGCAAACTAAATCCGATGTAGGTTTGGGTATACAAACAAATCGACTTATAACTATTAATTCAAATATTAGTACATAGGTACAGTATACATAATGCAAATATTTATTTACATACATACATGCACATGAAACTGAAATGCATTTATCTTTGATTGTTCTTGAAGGGAGGACAGGCAGTACTGGAACTGGGTAAGACTTACTTGTATAAACATTATGTATGATCATCAAATTATTAATATTACTAATGTTGAGATGCGTAATCTGTTTTTGATGTGAACGAATGAACGATTACTTACAACAGTTGATTTCTATGGCGCAAGCTTCGTCATTTTCATAACTACGACCCTTGAAGTTATAGCAATAGCCTGGGTGTATGGACTTGGCAATTTTGCCAGGGATATCGAGTTCATGTTGTCTATAAAAATAGGATGGTACTGGAAACTATCTTGGGCTTATATAATTCCATTAGCTCTTCCAGTCATACTCATTTATTCTCTGAAACAACAAAGTACTCCTGAGTATGGCCACGTGCCGTTTCCACCATTAGCTATTGGTATACCACTTTCTATTTACAATTACAGTAGAACATTATCATAGATGAACTGGCAACCTGAATGCTATCGTATTGTAATTATAATTTAAAATGCTTTTTAGCTTGTGGATGGCTTCTGGCTTTAGGTTCTCTCAGTCTACTACCGATTTTTGCTTTTCTTGTCCTATGGAAAATGCCTGGAAATTTATTAGAGGTGATCAAGAAAAATTCATGAATTATGCTCTAAAAATTATTGATTCAAATACCCATTGAATGTCTTTCATGCTGAGAATTTGGATTCTTGAAAATATTATTGTTTTTCATCTAAATACTTGATTTGCATTACACAATTTTTAGAGGCTTTTGGCATCTGTCCGGCCTACTGAACGCTGGGGTCCTGAAGATTCTACAGTAAAGAAAGAATGGATTGCGTATAAAGCAGATCACCCGATCCAAGAACCTACAAAATTCAGCAAGTTGCTTAATTATTTTATAATTTTTGTGTATTTAAAATTTATCATCTTTATATCAAGCTGTAACTAAAATCAATAAGCATCAAAAACTCATTATTCAAACTCAAAACTCAAAATAAATCAAAATGTGAAGGTGGAATTGGTAAATTTTTGCATCAAATATGCACACATTAATCATTCAATTAGTACCTACTCAAGTTCTGAAATAAAATGATTAATACTCGAAATTCTTCAGCCTTTATTTACATTTGTCTATAATAAATTTCATATAGTTTAGGAAACGATTCTAGAAACTTTACTCATATACACGGCGGTTCGACTGTAGGACTGTAGGTACCTAAATCGGCAAGGGTTGATTTTCGAACTTTTTAATTTGATTTACGAAAAAATAGTGAAATATCTTTATCCTCATAATAGTGCTAAAAATGAAATAAATGAGCTAGGTATACGCATGTAAATTCCGGAAGAATAACGAGCGAAGGTGGTAAGTTTATTTATTAGAATTAAATTATTTACAAACAGAGTAAGTTGACAAAGAGCAGAAAACATTTCTCCACAATAGCACAGTAAATACAATTAACCCGTAAAATAGTCTATAGTAACAATACACAAAAGTTTTCAAAGAGAATGTTGTATGAGTACCTACTTTCATTTTCATTTTGTTTACCAACAGCATAGTACATATTATAGGAGGACTTGGAAACTTAATTAGACACTGAACGCGTAAACAAGCAATTCAGGTTAATTATGTCCACTACATCTTATTATTAGCAGCCACGTCAGAAAGGACTAGTTTGCACAAATATATTAAGTGAGAACAGCCAATTAAACTTTCATTCATTATGTCAGTTGGTTGGGGGAATTCCCTTTGGGTGACTGAACGAACCTATAAAAGTATTTACGCAGTAATTTTCCTACAATTAATTACATGTCTACAGTTCATCAACTTCTCTTACACACTACGAAGATCTTTCTGACGATGAAACTCGCTGATCAATTGGCTACAAGTACAACTAATGATAAAATTACAAATAACAAACTTATGTCTACAATTAATTATTAAACGTTTGCCACTTCCTTAAGTGCCTTTGCCTTTCCACCGCCTTGAAATGGAGAAAAATAAGTAATCAAGGAAAATAGCTTTTACTACGTACGTTCCCTAGTAGCTAGCTAGGTGCGTAGGTATCTTACAAAAACAATAATAAAAGAAATAAGAAAGTATCTAGTAATTAGTAGAATGATATATTGTCAAAAGAGTTTTTTAAGTGAATCCCTATATACCTAACTGGTTAGTTATCTGGTTATGGTATATGTTAATATGATACATAATGTTATCAGCTAAAGTAATTATTTCAAAAGTCAAAGTCAAGGTAGGATGTTATTACTAATATACTATTACCTACGTTATATAATGCATTCAGTTAATTTCCTATGTCATGTCATCTAATCGCATGTTGACCATATGCCTTACAACTTACAAGTTAATAACAACAACTACTATGTCATTAATGAATGGTGATTCATTTCAAGCGAAAAACTGTACCTTTGCCTATACACAAAACAACGTATACACAGAATACACACTAATGCACTCTAGAGAAAGAATAGAAACAGAAAACTTTTATAATGATAATATGGAGTCAATCAAAACAAATACGCATAGGTATTGCATGGTAGTCGTCTGGTATGGTGCATTAGCATTTGCATGTAACACACAGCTGCTAAATAACGAATCTTGTTAGCAAATCATTGTGCATATATAATTGAGATAGAGATATACAGTATTACACATGAAGCAGCATTTAATGGAGACTTGTTCTGCAACATATTACAATAACAATGCAGAAACTCCTGAGAGAATACCTGTTAGTATATTAGTTAGTGTATCTGACAGAACGAACCGAACTGACATTATTATTTAACCAGTATGACTCTATACCTTCACCAAAACAACATCAACAATATCCGTGAACAGGTACTAGAGTAACTGGTAACATCAAGATGCTACAATGCAACTTGCAAATCTACTTATTCATTGCTACCTAGCCTTGATTGAATTGTACGATTTCTTTCAACAAACTTACAATTAGTCAAACTTCGTTTACAAGCATTTGCGTTTATGCAGACTGAATTAGCTGCAGCTATTCTGTTGCATTGTATGTATTTACTAGTTAGTAATAGCAAGTGATTAACTTATGAAAAAAAAAGAAAATATTGAACAAAAATTAAGGGAAAGTGTTTCTTGACAGGTTTGTACGGTGACAATTATGAAAGTTTTTACGGAATACGCGCAACATCTCTTCCTCCAATCAGAAATTCAGTCAACAGTTCAATAGGTTATCATATGTGTACTTTGCTACTACACACTACATGCAAATATTATAGTGCTCTAACAACTGTTCTTTATAATATCTCTGTTAGATAACTCTTTTTCATAACAATAGCAATAGGCATACATAAGTAGGTACTATTTTATAGAGGTACATCTTTGATTATGTTTTTACATCAAATATAGCGATGTCTGCAGTCTGCACACGGTTTTAGTCAGTTCTATACAGAGCACGTGTAAGCTACCTTGTCATTCTATAGATTTACGAGTATATATAGATGCGATTTAATTTCGTTAGCATAGCATGTTTGCTCCAAAATATTTAACACCTGTGTTCACAAATTAATTCGAATTTGCGTATAGCTATACGTGTATTAATTTCATCATCTTTGTGTAATTTATTAATATTTACTAATCTGACAAACAAAATGAAACTGTTTCATCAAGTTATCTGATTTAAAAATTCATGGAGAAATTAAACATGTCCGCCTAAACAATAGCAGACGGCAGAAACACACCTCTTTTACTAATTAATGTAAAGCAATACATGGATACATGCATCGTATTCATAAATCCTGAGATACATGTGTGTAATACGTAAAGCACTACATTTATAGTGTCATGATCTTTTCAATTAACACACGTAAATATTATGTGACATACATGAATATAATTGTAAGAGATATCCTCCTGTCCTATCCTAATATGTTATAATTCTGAAGGATAGAATTTTATTTTTTATAGAATAGAGTTGATATTGAATTGAACAATGAGAATGAATTTTTATGATACGAGTAATTTACATATAAGGAGGTACAGGTGCCGACTGCTTTTATATCGTTTAGATTACAAGCTAATTTTTACTCCTAATTTTAGTCCAGATATAGTATACCTATTAATGGTCTGAATTAAAGATATCCTACGCATTTTATGCTGATTAAATAAAGCAATGCTCACGAGCATTGGATTAAAGAATTGGTTTTATCTTAATGTATGCACAATTAAAGTAGGTATGGCCATTTTGGCACATTTTAATCAGGTAAATAGTCTGCCTACCTATCTGCTTTGTTTTCTGCTGCTGCTGCGTTTATATAGAATTGATTCTGAATTAGAATATAACTGTTTTCTTTGTATATATAATAGTAGGTACTAATTTCTATTGTGTATACATAGCACATATATAGGTGTATGTATTATACTGTATTGTTGTATTGTTGCAAGAGCTATGCTATATATATTTATATACGTACGTTGCAGTACAAGTTCAGAATTCAGTTGACCTGACTTGACTGACTTTAACTCTGAGAGATAAGGTGTGTTTGTGTGTGTGCATGTGTAGTATATAAGGTACGACAGTAGGCGAACTCACAAGAAAAGTTTTTTGTAACAGTACTATACTCTGCGTAGGTTAATAACAATGAAATTCTAACGTGGTACATACAAGTAACATTTAGAACTTTAACAATCTATAAATTCAGAGTGTCTATTTGCATACACGTACATGAGTGTTACTTACGAACGATAGTAACATTATAATAAGCCTATATAGAGAGTGAACCAGGTCAATTGTTTGCTGTGCAGGGTAATAATAAAATAACCGAGTATATGAACTTATGTATTGATAATAATATTATAGTAGTATGTAGTTTGAATTAGTAATCAATTGCCTGCTTATTGAGTTTAAGACTTTCGGAGTGTTTCAAAGGAATGGAACAATAGGAATTCTATGTATTTGTATTTTGGTCAAATTCATTCTAATAGAATGAGCATAATCGCAATAATATGCTGCACATTCACAAACAACGAACGTTAAAATAAGAAAGTCTTGGTATATTGAAAAAGGAAACAAAATGTTTTCAGACTTTTCTGTCTAGTCTCTACAGTATGTATATAGTGTAGGTATGTATGTATGTATAGAACATTTCAGATACCAAGGTGTTTTAGTAGATGGAGAGGTTAAGATATTTTCGGAATGAAATCGATTTTACAGGTGAGATGTGAAGATTACATTCTGCTGTTGTGTAGTCTGAGAGTTTTCAGTTGGTTGCTGTGGCTGACGCAGTTTGAACTGGGACAACTGGATTCAATGGAGTCGAAGTGGTGGCTGCAGCTGGAACATTGTTGTAAACGAAACTTTCCGCTGCTCCGCCACGGCCGTAACCTGCACAGTTAATACATCATTAATTCTCACTGCGGCAGAAGTTTCGTGTCTTTACTAGAAGGAATTGGTATCTTTGTCTGTGTATGTATAGGATTTCTCATATGTTAAAGTCTCAAGTCTCAAAAAGAACATAGGTATACAAGTTCTCGTTACGACTGACTGAACGACCGGAAATAACTACATAGTAGTGTTTGCTGACGTTCTCAATGACCTCATTGACCTATATGACAACATTTGTATAAAATTTGAATGAGGTAAAACACGATTATTACCTGTAGGTCCAAAGAGTGTCGCGTAGCAAGGCTTGTGACAATATCTATACAGACAAGACACACAGAAACATTTTGGTTACATTAATACAAATTCATTATTGTTCGTTCCGCTTTCTAAGAAAACTTTATTCTGGTAAACCGCAATCAATGGTCAAGACGCGACGAGAAGAAAAACATTGAATACAAGTATAAACTATAGAATAATGAATTTGAAAATTAAAAGCTTCATTACGGTTTGGATTCATGTTCAGCATGACTTCCAGGAGTCAGAGTTTTGTTGCAGCGTTCACATCGCAGACAAGAAGAATGCCAATCCTTTCCCAAGGAAGATTTTCTCTCAGCTAAAAGAATACAAAAACAATTTCTTTCGGTATATTCACTGAGAACAGTTAATAAATTCTTTTTAAGTATTGTCGGTCCAATTCCATTGTTAGTGTTCATAATTCCATATTACTATAGTCTGTGTTTAACCGTCTCAGTTAATCTACCTGTTAATGTTACTATATTGCAATTGTTATTTTTTCTTCCTAATTTCATACAACGGAGACAAAACTTCAAACACCATTATTATATAGACCATGTCATCAAAGTTCATTTTTGATAACAACTTGAACCAAATTGATACTATTAGCCTATTGAATGCATTATAGCTCTAGCTAGGTAGGTTTGTAAGTAAGTAGGTACCTCTACACAAATGCGTGACATTTTATTACCATTATTGTGCAATTTTTCTAACACCCATACTCTATAACCCATACACAATAGATGAATAGATGATGGATTCAATTATAAAATATTTCTAGCGTAACCACCTACCATTATAATGTTATCATCGATCAAAGTGCTTCACTTAAAATCTGAACTCATATTTATTATGCTATTTCCTTTGGCAGTTTTAAGGCGAGTCGTCTCTTGTAAGACTGGGACTAACACCTCTTCGCACCAAAAATAAAGCCCACATGGTTTCACTCACAATTATTGTCTAGTTTTCAGTTAGCTTTGATGCAGCTGATTTACAGACGTATTAAAAACAATCAACTTTGGCATATTGAATAGTACGTGTTGGAACGTCAGAGCGTATTAAGTTCAATAATAATGTGAGTATGCAATCAATGCCGTAACCTGTACGCATAAAAGGAATTTAGGAATTCTATGCTGAAATTTTTGGCAAAAACATCAGAAACTATGCAAGACGCTTTCTCATTAAGGATTAAGTTCGTCGATTTAGAGCTTAGAGTAATACTAAAACTAAACACATGTGTAATTCCTTCTGAAAATTGCATTCATGACCAAAATTATGGAAACACAATAAACAATAAAAACGGGACCTTCCTACGAGAATAACGCAATTAAAATAGTTTTGATGTGATGGAGCAGGAAAAGAAGATTTTCTCTAAGCTTGTTACATCTCCATTACTGACTGATAGTCTCCTATTATAGTTGTACGCACAAAACTTAGTCAGCTATTACGTCTGATTTGATAGAGCTGAATGCAGTCATCATAATGTGAACGTAAATTTAATGGATACTTACTTTAGTTACTAGTTTCTTTGCTAAAAGATCTTTCAACGATGTGCCGAGGTAGTAAAAATGTGATGCATGATCATAGACTTGGCTCATTATCCTTTTACTATGACTATTACCATACTATTAAGGCTGTATACTTTACTCGTTTTGAATTATTTGCATTTTTTCATGCTATGAGGCAGTTAGAATGTTATGTGCTGCTTTTACTGTATTGTCTACTTCTGAAAATGCAATTTTACTTTACTGTTGCATGTATGACTTTGCATTGCTTTGAATATTATAGTAAGAAGATCATATGATGGGATGTGGATGTGGCAGCAATGGTCTGTCTCTACACTAAAAGCTGTCTTTGCCTTGCTCTGCCTGCCTGGTCAAGCTTTTAGAAATCCGATGAAAGAGGATTGTTGTTGTTGACGACACGAAGATACGAATGAACACTGTGAACACAGGCAAAAAAGCTATCACAATATCTTGACTAGGTAAGTTGACTATGCACACAGTCCTCATTAAACTTAATAGCTATCATGTCATATTATTTTTGAAGAGCAAGCCAGCACACAACAACACAGGACGACGGTCGTGCCAATAAATCTGACAAAATAGTTAACGTCAAATCTGTGTGTATAATACTGTGAACGTTGCTAAACAACTTACTACTAGTTTACTGTATAGGTACCTAGGCTAAGGCTTACTATTATTGTAAAATGCACGTACCTAGTACATAATGCAATTCAATGCGTTAAGTTCATAGTATACACAGATAGAATAATTGTTGGCAATGTCAGACAACCAAGAAGCCCTCATTTCTCTTGGATGCTCATGAAAACCGAGACAAATCTTTAGAATGTTGTCAATGAACAGAATAATCCGATTTTCCACTACTAGTCTAAATAATAAGAAAGCATTTCTGAGTGACAATGTGAGTACGCCAAAGTTACTAGGTATATAGATACCTACTAGTAACAATGAGATATTTATTAGTAATGTGTGTGTGTGCCAACAATAAATAAAAGAGTTTTCTCAAATGAGTTATTACAGGTACCTATGTCTTGTTGTCTACCTACATGTACCTATGTATATATTATGATACAAATGAGCACTTTAGTGTTGTTAATAATACTATTAAACATTTCTTATTGTTAGAAATCATACTAGTCAGCTTTAGCGTTTCCGTTTGTAGTGCAAAGCAAATAGCTCGGAGTGCATTGTCAGTTGTTTGTGTGAAAGATGCAGTTATGACTACTTTAAAACTATTGCAACTATTGCCATACATACACACACATTTTAGTGAGGACGGAATTGCAAACGAGCTAATAAGATGATTAATACTCAACCATTAATGTAATTAGCATGTAGATGCAAAAAAGTTTTCTAGCGTGTTAGTGAGAGTGATGGAGACAACTGTCACGGCACAGTCAGAGCGTGTAATGTAAGCAGATTACTTTTGACTTTCTGTCAACGCTACTTTCCTCTCAATTTGTGAGCCAAAAAATGACACTGTGTAAGAAGGATCTGTATTCTATTATGCGAAAATATGTGCTAGTGTGTAGTATTTGCGAAAATGAAGCCTTGTGAGTACACACAGGTGAGTTTGAGTTTACTGACTCTCTTTATGTGACTCTAATACAAATACCAAGCCAAAATTACACATGGCAATAAATGTGTGTGCATGTTTATCCTGTGCCATCACAAACCACCATACCAGACATACTACACCAGACACCAGTACAAATGCTTTGCTGTGGTTTCTAAAACTAAACTCTTAATAATTGACAAATCGTTCAAGATTTTGTAGAAATTTAAAAAATGCTAATACTTTGTATGCACTATAAATGCATAGTTTGGAATAATTCTTTAAATTATATGCATCATTAGCAAAATCTCCCTTAACTTTCATAATTGTAATTCAGTAGTACCCGGAAAAAAGCTTGCAGATGCAGCAACTTGTTGTACTAAATTTCTAAGTTAATTTAAAACCTTGAATAACATGTAGAAACTACCTACGCCCTAGTAGCACATAGTGTAGAATTCTTTTAAATAATAAGTAATTAGCTACACCCACAAATCCACATTATACATATGCAAAAATTAATTACTTACCGAAATACACGGGTTTGCTGCACTTTGGACAATTTGGCATTTTGAATGTGGTTTGTTCCTTCTGATCCTTTTGATACAAGTAAGTGTTCACAAGTGGGTTTCACGACTCTGTGAGAAGCTGCAATGCAAATGAACAAACAAGGTTTAGTATAGGTACCTAAGTACAAAAGGTAGAATGTAAAACTAAATGTAACACATCACAGAACATTATAGCTCATAATTTTATTGCTATACAAGAGTTCTAATTTTATAAGATACGCACAGTACCTCCCCTCTGTTTAGGTATATGAAATTGCTTGTACAAAATGTGTGCATGTAAATTAGTCAATAACTGCGTCTGCACAGTTATCCTTATAGTTACTGCAACTTATTTATACTTTCGAACAGAGAGTAGTGTGTAGGAAAACTGAAAGTGAATAGAATGAGATGGTAGAATTGCGACGAGAGTAAAAATGTGTTGTAGTTAACAGCGACTCTGATCGTGTGGCTTCTATTTAATGGCTTTACTGCTGATAGGGACTTTTAATGTAACTTTGTATGTATGAATGTATATTTTCTGTTCTAGCTAAACTATCCTTCGTTCCTCTCGAAATCGTAAACGCCTATCGGCATCTTATCTGTCAGACGCGTATAGTCGGCACAAGAAACACAAACCTTTATGTATTATAAGTCCTCGCGTTAAACAACAGCTACAAGGTTTAGAATTTCATTTGCTGAAAGCCTTAAGCGCACACAAACCTAATAATACTACAGACGTGTCTGCAAATTAGCCGAGTCAGTAACTAATGTAATAATAGTTTCGGCAATTAGAGTAATAACAAAGTGTTAGTAGTAAAATATGGTAATATTAACAACTGAAAACACAGCAAATTAGTTAATAAATACTTTGAATGATGATAACAGCTAGTTCGACAAATTACTTTGTAGTTAGTTATAGGAGTGATGATGACAGAATGTCTATTTTCGTAGTTTTAGTATCAGATCATAATGCAGATAGTACCTTATATCGAAAGTGCTTGTGTAAAATGTGCTTAATCTGTAGGATGATGTGTTGAAAAGATGATAACAACGGATGAAATAAAAATCGTATAAAGAATCTTTGTAATGCTACAAAGAGTCTATGTAAGCTGTTTAAAGGTTTGCGTGGGCGACACGAGTTTCAGATGTAGTCGACAACAATCTCGACTAGTCTCGACAGTTTACGAGTGCGACAGCGAACAAGTACAGATACAAAATGAACACTGTTAAAAAAATGATGTATTCGATTCTGATAGTTTGCTAAAACTCTTAAACTATACACGGAGAGCCTGTTAATTCTGTTTTCGTCCTTTCTGCGATGACGACAAAGGCTAAATCATATTATACCAAGTGTACCAATCTAAAACGAAGATGCTCGTAACTCAACACGCAGCTGTAATGTATATGTGTAGACTTGTGAACATGCTATCCTTCAACAGCACACCAATACAACACCAATATACCATCATCACACAAACTTTGTGTACTGTGTAATTCTATATAAGCCTGCAATTCAGCCTGCAAAACTGGGCAGCTGTTGAAGAGAGTTCAAATACAGCAAGATGTAGGAAGAATAATAGAACAGAATAATATATGAGTTATAATAATAGCTTTAATGTATACTACTGAGAGTTATAGTAAGGAAAAGGTAAGTCAAGGTGAAATCTTATCGACCATTTCGTTTAATAGTGTGTCCCATCCCATGTAGTTCTAATGTAACAACGACAGAACTGTGGAATTGATTTTTATCGTACCTAAATAAAGATACCTACATTAAACCAAAGCCATTGCTACTCCCTAGAGTAGAGTCTCGAGTCGATTCAATTACTATTAGGTATATACATCAGGATATTAAATGGAAATTCTAATGTCTCCGTCTGACTGGATTGGATGATGATGAGAATTGGAATTCCAACGTGAAAATGAATATTGGATGAGAGAATCAAATATCCATGAATATCCTTTGTATTGCTCTATTGCTATATGGAAACTTAAACTACACTATCAACTACAAGCTAGTAGCTACATTTTTAATGGAAATGTGACCATCAGTTATAGTAGTTCGTGTAGAATTTAATGGAATAAAGAAAGGAAGGAAATTGTAAAACTTTATGGCAGGGTTAATTAACAGGTAAACAAATTAATGTCTGTCATTTACAAACAGTATAACTAATGTGCTCAGACTAGAGTAATAATTACAATCTGTGTAATTCATGATCCTGATTAGAAATTCAAAGTAGTTAAAGCTACAATATACAACAGACGACAGATATTTCAGTGTTATTCTCAAGTATAATATAATCTCCACCCCACACATATAACACCCACACACTTTTAGTAGCTACACTAAACAACATACAGCTATATATCTTCAAACAACAATTACAGTAATTAATTTTACAATCTGTTGCTACTAAAACATGAATTAATATTACGCACATTAAAATTAACTGTGAAACTATTGTAACAATTAAGGAAACGAAAAGAATAAACTATAGTCATTAAATTTATAACTACATGTATGATTTTGCCTTAAACATTTAGTACACTGCTTATCTACCTTGATACATAATTTACATATACAAGTATACCCATGTCTTAACAGTCTTAAGACGTTTGAATGAGAATTAAGCAATAGCAAATTATGTTTCATGAAATGGGAATTATAAATAAATTTACCTTTTAAAAAGAGTTAGGCAGTTAAGGATTTGTTTTGGAGAAACTACGCGGTTCACTTCACTCGGTGGTGTCCGTTAGTCAACTGAGTTGTGTGCGGAGGGAAGGAACCCAATGAATTTTCGTGGTTTGATGTGCTGTTGTAAATGTATGTGAAGCATAAGCTGCATCAACCGCCTTGCTTCGGTATCTTGACGTGATGAACGTGACTGTTTATATAAAAGCATATTGTGTGGAAAGGTCCTCCTAACTCCTAACACTCCTAACTTGGCTCATTATTTCTTACAAGTTTGTTTCTTTTACATAGTCGATGCGTTATGCAGCATTAAGCTTTATTTTGCGTTACATTTGCTCCATCCATCCCAGCCAGAGAAATAGCTCCTGGCAGTATAATACTACTCTACTCACTCACTAATATCCCAGATACACTATCTCTATGTAGACTTTTCTTACTACCTAAGACGACAATGTTCTCTGCGTGTAATTCATAAGATTTTTACCAGTGTATATGCAATGTCTTATATGGGTGTAATGTAATAGAACGATAAGGATATTACACAGCTAAAAGCAACTGTGAGTGAGCATTCATACATTACACACTCGTAGTATACATTCAAACTCATTATTGAATGTGTATTCGTCTGAGTGTACCTACACAACTTTGTAATCTATGTGCTCCATTCCATGTGCACCGTGACTCTTTGCTTGGGACACGATTCCATAGACATAGGATCCCTAGACTTGAATAAATAAACTAGTAGAAATTCCCTCACAAAGAAAATAATAATATTCTGCTATAATTTCGTTTCAGTTCTACATTTTCTTGTGTTCTTGTGTTTGTAATGAACGTTCGACGCAGTCGGTAATCCATAAACCTTTCCAATACTCTTATGGATAGTAAGTCTAATTGTATTTGTGTGTATCATTCATGGAAATGCTATGTATGGTTATTTTACCACTATTCCATCTGTTTGCATGCGATGAAGGAAAGGGAGTACACCCAAAAACATAGACCATCCATTCCAAACCATCCACAAACACATTTTGACCATGTATTGAGTGTTTAGTGACTACTATGTAAGAATACCATACATCTGCGTCCTGTCTGTCAACCATTCTGTCTGAGTCAGTATAGTAATAGTAACATACCTAAGTATATTGTACACTACAAAGTTTTAGGTCCAAATATTGTAACGTTGATATTGTTCTGCTTGTTATTATGACTAGAGCTTGCCTAAAAACATCTGTATAAGTATTCACTGGTAAAGATTAGCATTAAAAAAGGTGCTCTTAGTGCTACGGATATTTTGTGTAGCCTCGGTAGGTAGTTTTAATAACACAAACAACAAATTCCGTCTTTAATGTAGAAGTTTATTATATACTATGTATAATAATGCGATGTAGTATTACAGTATTGTCCTTTTTAGTAATAATAATAGATGCATACATGTTATAAGAGCATAACAGACCTAGTAATTATTATTATGGTTAATATACGTATTGAGATTTTGAGATATATGTATTATGTATTTTATGTTGCGTCTGGTTGTAATTGTAAGTTGTAAACAAACTACTAAGAACTAGCCTGCCTTGTCTTGTCTTCCATAAAAAACATGCACCAATACAAATAAACAATAAATGCACACCGAACCAAGTCAAGCCAAACGTATTGTTATTTGCCTACAAGGGTAGAAATGTAAATCAGTTTGGGTTGATTGGCACAACGAAATTAAATGAAGTGATCCAACTCCTCTCTCTTCGACTCTACTTATATTGAATCAAATGTCTTGTAAGTGGTATGACTTGTGTAGGGTATAGGTGTATAGCGTGTAGCATTGGTTTGCAACTGTAAATAATGTAACAAAATGTTACCGATATGAAAATGGTTATCACTAATTTTTATGTTGGAGCAGTAGTACTTAAACAAGTCTGAAATTGAAAACCTAGTTAGTTAATATATTACTCTTGAGGTATATATATCATTATAACACATTCAATTGCTTTGCCATTTGCTAAAGAAATCGTCTATTGTAGTATAATTACAGGGTAGACAACGTTATGGATGACAAACAACTTTTGCTAATAACTTGTGTTACATGGTTTTGACTTGTTTTGTTGGAAACAGCCCTCGAGATTTTCTTTTCAGTATTTTATTATTCAATGTTTTCGTTTTCGTAATAATAACTTACTGTATACGTAATACGTACTGCTAATAATCTGTACCAAAGAGGTTTACTAATTTACTGGAAGTGTTATTGCAGCATCAGGAAATATTAACAATAAGAAATGCACAGAGAGAGATAGAGAGAGGCAGAGAGAGCATAAAGAAGAAATACAGTTAATAATAAAAATGATGATCCATTTAGTGTTTACAGCTTTCTTGTAGTGTAAAGGGTTAGACTAGTATATCAGTTGATATACCAGCAGTTTGGATTTTTATAGGTACTTGTATTATGCAGCAGTTGTGTTAGCGTACCTATAGGGCTTCATTACATTTCACATTACACTTTCATTGTATATCCGCAAAAAAATGCAATGATACTTCACTAAGTTATCCTATTGTTTAGCAAAAAAACGTGATGTAATCCTAATGTGAAGAATGGGTTTAGACAGCAAAATGGAGCATAGACTTGCATTTCGTGTAAGTATTCATGAATACGAATAACATAAAATATTAAATAATTATTTTAGTTTATATTATTGTTATACCTACCTGTATAACACAATACTACATTACAATACAATAGCACCTAGTATTACTAGTGCAAGTTAGTGTAACACATTTTTGCATCTTTATCACATCATATCCGTATTTTGACAGGAGTTATCTAGAAGTAGTACGTAATTATGCTGATATTCGTGCGGTAACGCAGTACAAAGTGCAATAGGAGTAATTCAAATTTGAATTCTAATAACGCAATCTATATCTCACCTTGCCGAGAGTTTCGCATAGGCTGTAGATTGAAATAAAAAGAATGCAAAGGAATATTTTTCTCAAGAGTTACTATGTATCATGGAATGAAACATGTGAAAGGTTGGCTTTTAAGCCATAATTTCTTGTCAAATGGAAGAATTTAACCCAAGCAGTTAAAAATCTCAAGTCAGAATTTCATAAGCTGTTTAGTCTTATACACAGATATTATAACTTTGTCTAATAATGCGTTCAAGCGTAGATTGTATGCTTATTATACACACTATGAAGATATTCAGGGACCAGGGATATTCAATCACCATTTGAATGTTAATACCAAATATGTACATGAAGTATGTAATATATATTTATACCGTTCGTTCCTGAAACAGTTCATACTTGTTAAGACAAGCCGTACGTAACCCTTTTTCTCCTTACTGGTAAATCTGTTTGAAGCTGGAAATATGCGATAATCCTTGTAACATGTATTTAATATTTACTACAGGTTTAAAACACAGTGAAACATTTTATGCTATGGGAAATACATTGTGCTGGAAAACATTTTATCATGAATATTCCCACAAACATCACACACAATCCGGCCATCCAGATTTAACATAACATGTTAATGCACACGAATAGAGCAGACCGAAGCAGCAAGCTAAGCAGGTCTTTTGTGTTTTTAATAATAATAATACATTCTGTTGTTTCTGTATGTAGGTAAATGTGTATTGTATGCCTTTTATGCTCATTGAATTTCATTTGAAAACTCAAGGTCTTTTCTATGTCAACTTAAATCATTATCACGCTCCAAGCGGGTTCTTTCTCATGACAGTTTCCCTACAATATTATTTATCTCATTGTTCTTTTCTCTAATGCACAATCTTAACTCTCAAGTGTCTCAGTCTCAAGCAAGCTGCGTAAATTACATCATGTCATATTTTTAGATATATCTTGCATGATTAGCAGAAGCAGGTAGTATATACTTAATACTTGCCAGCTAAATCATTATCTAAAATGATATGTACACAAAACACGATGCTAAGTACATACTCTAATAACATACCTACAGTCACACTTTAGACTCTACTAGAAGTACATTAGAAGTAATAACATTGTTTTTCCCCTAATCAAAAAGAGACTGTATACACACAATTGTTACACTTTTTGTGCATTTCAATAAAAGACACAGAAAAAACTGTTTATTTACCTCGTAGTTGTTGCAGGTGATATAGACATGATCTATAATGTGGGCACTGAGACGCAATGCCAGCATTCGTCAAGATAATGCTACGTTAAATAAATACTACATGGGCTAAACGAAATGACATAATTTTATTTACATTAGCTAATAGAGTCAGTATAATTTCTCTTTGGTTGTTTGATTCTAGATATTAAACCATACGATTAGGTAGAGCAGATTGTTGTACTGTAGTTGTGTAGGTGTTGAGATTTTCAAGACCTTGATTTTTTTCCGTGAGCCCTGTAAAGATTTATTTACTAGAGTCAATTGCTTGAGGCAAGGTAGGGTGCAACCAAATTGTATTTACGTGTTTAGTTACATCATAGTATCTGTACATATTGCATTTAAAAACGAAAACATGAGCTCTTTGAATTTTACAGGGCTCTAGTGACTCTTGTCTGTCTGTGTTCCAATAATTTTGCACACTCGTACTCGCACTGTAAAAATGCAGTTAAACTGTTGTCCATTACGTAAATAAATATTTTATGCAGCTAACATACACATACAACACCGTCACTGATGGCGAATGTCCATTGCTGCTAATCTTTACTCTAAGCTCCTTGACTTCGTTTGCAGTATGAATGTCTGTTTTTATTATATTTTATGTAGTCATATCATAACTCTTTCTTGATAGACATATTTTGTGCAGCTACAAAATAACAACGCATTTAAAGGCAGCCGCAGATTATAACAATTATGATTTCAAAGCATATCATATTTCATTTCATATATATACAGATGATTATTCTTTTTCTTTCTAATGTACACAGGACATATACTAAAATGATAACTGTAAGAAATTGAAATGAAAGATACATAGTGGATTATCTGAATGAAATAGAAATCCATAGGGGATATCGTTTGCAATTTTAATCTCACAATGGCTTCAGCCACACAAACACAATTCAATAGTTAATTCAAGAGCGCTCCATTGTGCAATTCTGTCAAATCAAATATACAAAAGATAGGTAGGACGTGTTTTTCATTTACAATAATGCTAGTGGTCAACTGTATTGCTATAAAACCATTAGGTTGGAAAAATGGTACCAGGACAAGTCATAGCAGGCGGACAAAACTTCACACGTGTACAAATCTATCTACTACTACTACTAGAACACTTGGCTTGAGATTTGTACTTTACACTATTCTTAAACTCAAGCTGCTACAACAAGGATATTGCAATTTTTTGTAGGTATTTTATGTAGAATTACCTATACACTCGTCATGTGTCATATACACGATGCGTCAAATCCACTCTCACAACAATGCAGTTCAACATCTTATATTTGTTTATGTGTACATATTTTTTTGTACTCCTGTCGATAGGCCATGAAAAACCAAATTTACTTCAATAACTTTAGTAAAAAATGTCTTCTAAAATTGCTCCTGCAATGCAATGGGCGCTTGCATGTTGGAAAATGAACCTTTGCTGAAAAACACGCCTTTTGTCTGTCATACAAACTTTTTTGACATTGGTTAGTGCACTTTTTTTTAAAATTTTTACCAAATCGGTGTGTTTTGTAATAGAGTATTGCCTTGAGAGGTTAATAGATTAAGTAGCATCATAAATCACAATGTTCTCAATCAAGTTTATAGTGCAATAAGTTGTCAACATGCTATTGCGATGTAAGGTCCCGGATTTATGTGTAGAGTCTGTACTCTGTACCTACCAAATAAAAACTATACAAAAAATGAGCATTCTCAACCATGCGATGCGAGGAACATTAACAAAACATACTGACAATTTCTGTCGATGCTGTGCTGCTGTGCATTACACTTTTACTCATAAATTGTGTTGATATCCTCTTAACATGATTCAAACGCTACAGATGCAGAGTGTGCATTTTACTCACATGCACATATTATCAACTCCAGTGTGAATGACGATAATTTAATGTGCAATTTGTTGAACACATTCAGCACGTTTCACGCCTGCGATGATTGCGTCATTTTTATGCATGGTGGTGCAAACAAGATTGCGTTTGAATCTCTTGGTGGAGCATAGTAAACGTAATTTTGGATACAGCTTTACTTATATCTCTAATCTAAATCCTTATGTATGTACAATAAAGAAATGTGTGAACTCATACATCTTATTTTCGTATTAACAATCACAGCATGTACCTATGTACATATCTTCATGTTCCGTTTAAGACATCTTTAATAACAAACCTTTCCTAATATTGATCTTTTCAATTATTGTCCTAAGTGATTGCATGATAGTTATGTGAATACAATTCTTCATTGCATTACACACGGTGCAATATGCTGTAAACATTACAATAAGTATATAGCACCTAGACAGATGTCAAAAACATTCTGAAAATCCAAATACAAACTGTTCACATACAGAGATATGTTATTATCCTAATTATACGCGTACCTAATGCTTAATAACAGACACCCCAATTATCACCGTTTATTTCATTAGCAATTGGCACGGTGTTCCATTTGAATTTGTAACAAGCTGCACTCCATTTGCACACTGTGCTAAGGTATGAGTTAAATTTTATGTACCTATGTATATAAAAATTATTTAAATATGAACTATGCCGCAATATACCTGATATTTTACTTTATAGTAGTGTCATAGATTTGTATATTACAAAGGGTTTGTGTCTAATTGGAATTTTAGTGATGTTGCATGTCCGTTTGGATACAGTGTATGAAAGTGAAGCTGGAATGAGTATGCCTACTATATAATATACAAAGAAATGGGTTATGCTTTGTCATGGGAGATGATAAAGATTGTGTAATTCTTTTTAGAAAGGGTTTAAGAGCAATAATATGTAAGGGACGAAACAAAGCAGATGCGACGGAATATTTAAAAGTGGGTACTGGTAGCTTTGGTTTTTTGTGGTTATAAAGTACAGACATACACATACATACAACTTACTATGATGTAGCGCATATGCAAGTTTATAAGTCTGCCATAAAAGGAGCTGGTTATAAGAATGGAAAATTTTAGATTAGATCATCCCTTGTAACAGATTGTTTGTTAGTCACTTGTCTCTATTTAATATCCGAGTCTTCTGGAACTGGTGTAAAATTTGGGTGAACGTAACTAGAGTGTGAGTGGAGTAAAACATATGGAACTTGAACACTGAAAAGAAAATAAGAACATGAATTATAAGCAGATGTGAAAATGTCGAGAGTTTGGATGAATGAAAGATTGATGGTGCGTAAAAACGAGTATAAAGAAAAGATCGTTATAGTATTTATATGAAATCACAGGATGTTTAAATATTATTCACACAGTGTAACTACAAACATTTCATTCGTTGTATGTTTGTGGTTAGTGTGTGAAGCTCTGCTCTTTTATTTGTCTACCTGCTACATTACGCAGTAACACACTCTTCTTTTCTGTTAAAAAGGCAAGGTTCCACAATAATAATATGCTGCGTATTATCAGTATTATTTAAATTTCGTAAATTAGATGCTAGGTAATAGGAAACTGAGGTGAAATGTATGAACCTATACATGTGAAACATATATCCCCAATAAATACATCATTTCACATTAATTAGATTAATTTTTAAATGAATAATATACTACCTATATACAATTGACTCAAATCATCAAAATGTTTTTAACAGTTTAACAAGAAAAGAAAATACACACAATACGTATTTTATTAAAATGCAAAAGTTTGGCACATACATAAGACAAGTTGCAGAATCTTACTACTTGCAAGCTCTTGCTGCACCTGACAAAAGCTGCGAAGAAGAGCATTGTGAAGGTCAATGAGATTTCTAAACAGTTGAAGTTTTATATGACAGACTGCGCTTACAGCTTCACAACCTAAACACAACTTTCTAGTTCCTAAGTACATAAATAGTTAAACTATTCACTTTGCTAATGACGATAATGACGATTTATCATATTTATAAGACATACACATCTTACACATGTATAACCTGAATTAGTAGAAAACTTAATATAATCAAAATTCATTTGAAAAAGTTGTACAGCAAATTGCAAATGCACATAAAATTACAATGCATTTTATAAATGAATTTTACGTATTCAATGCAATAAAGAAATGTAAAATAGGAATTAAAAAGTTAAACCATCACAATGGTTAATGATGGTTAATCAATACATTTCACTTAAAACGCAGTTTAGAATGAAATGATTTATTCTGATAATTAATTTAGTCGTGCTGTTAATTATGCTACTATTTAACTACCATACTTCGCTAGTGCAGAGTTTTATATTTCGCAATTTCTTTGAGATCGTTTAATTGCTCTAAAATGTTTTTCGATTTGGGATATTGCCAATTAGAGCTAATATGTATCAATCCCATGACTATATATTACAATAGATGATTGCTTTATGTATCTATCGGTGCCTACCAATTGTTTAAATCTGTCTGCAGTATGTGTGGAATAGCAGTACTATATTATAACTATGAACGAGTTGTGACAATCAATCTTTACATAAATATAATCCATTTTGGTTGAGTTTTTTCTAGTATTTTGTGTAGCGTGTGTACGTAATTATACAATAAGCAACTAAACCACATCTGTAAGATGGTTTGGAAGATACATGTTGCATGGGGAAAATCTAAACGCTTGAAAATAATGGTTTCCTAGTAAATTACGTCTATTTTCGATTACACTTTTAACTATAACTGTCAAGAAGCATATGGGAACGGTAGGTTTTGTAAACAGAAGTAGACATGTGATGATTCTAAGCGTATTTTCTATCTGAGCTGCCGTATTACCTGTATTAATAGCCTCCCCTCATATTAGTAGCCTACCTGTATTAATAGACTCCCCTCATATTAGTAGCCTACCTGTATTAATAGACTCCCCTCATATTGGTAGCCTCCATGTATTAATAGCCTCCCCTCATATTAGTAGCCTCCCTGCAATAATAGCCTCCCCTCATATTAGCAGCCTACCTGTATTAATAGCCTCCTCTCATATTGGTAGCCTCCAAGTATTAATAGCCTCCCCTCATATTTGAAGCCTCCCTGTACTAATAGCCTACCCTAATTTTTGTAGGGTCCCTGTATTAATATCCTTCCCTCATATTTGTAGCATCCCTGTATTAATAGCCCCCCTCAATCATCAATTTGAAATATTAATAGTCTCCCTGTATTAGTAGCCCCCCCAAGGTCTCTATATAACATTAAAGTATTGTTTAAAGACATTGAGCCCTCCCCACCTTAAACACACATGAAATACATGCACACATTGTATGGTATCATCTTTTGACACAGTAAATGTTTAGCTTATTTAATTAAAACTAATAGCCTCCCTTTATTAGTAGCCTCACTGGCCTCCCCATCGCGATCGATTTTGCAAATAGTAGCCCCGGGCTACTAATACAGGGAATACGGTTAGTAGTATCTGTATAAGTATAGTGTAACTCCTCTAGCTACAAAGTTTTCTAGTAATCCGTTTACAGACGAAGCGTCTGTACTTTTATTTTTATTGATACGAATCACAGCCGCATCACATAATAAGACACAGTTTGCCACAAGGGAAGGGATGGGAAAGCATTATCTAATTCTAAATGTAAACCAAAGTTAACTAACCTCGGTTGACACCACTTTTGATACGATTTGTATTGCTTTCCATGCTATTGACTGAGAACTGAAGTTTACAAACTAAATGTTGTTACTTCCCATTGCAATCTATCTGTACACCAACAACTAACACTCCAACCCAAAACAAACTCTTCCTTCGCACCACGCAGGCTACAAGACCAGACCACACTATCTGTAATATTGCAAACTTTTAACCGAACCAATAATACGCGGTTCTATACTATAATCATATTATACTGTAATACTAAATTACTATGGAAGAATATACATGGTCCAATGTGTTGCTCTTCTCAATATCTAATTGTAGTCGTCTCAAGTAAAGTAGTGGATTGTATTGTAGTATTAAATTATGGTAGTAAGTGATAGCTGTATGTTAGTAGTGCTATTGTCGCATGTCGGTGTCTGAGAAAATCCGATAACAGCCAAGCCACCATAATATTACAACCACAGTTTCCACTACAAATACTACATACACACATGACATCAAAGGAAAGTGTAACTTGAAGGAATATACTATTGTTAACTCATTATGTACACCCAGGAGCAAACGAGCATGGCAGCTCCAGTTGGTTGCGATTGCTACGATGTTAGTTCATGTTTGGCATTGATGTAGTTTATCAGTGTGTTCATGTGGATTGTATAAAGCAAATAACTATAACTAATTGTAAGAACTGCTGTTATGTTCACGGAAGTTAAGGAAAAAGGAAGACAAGTCACTAGTGATTTAATGTGGATCATCTGGCAGGAAAACCCAAAGTTGGATGACTTCGATTCACATCATTTCCATATTCTTTTTAGGTCCGGCCTTTCCCAACTTCTGTCAGATAGATTAAGATGGGCACCTACATTCATGGGAGTCGTTATATTTTATTGTGGTAGTCCAACCAGTGAATGCAGTGCATTGCACACATTAAATGAAACCTAAACCACATTTTAGAACAAAAATTGTTCAGCTTGATGAAAAGATGTTTTTGAGATCACAGATAAAACTAAGGCAGACATTAACTGACGGTTATTTAGGATTTTATTATACATCGCTCGTTCACATTAATTCACCTACGTACTTTCTCTCCCACAGTCAAGTCATGGTTTTGCCAACTTCCTCTCCCCAATAATAATATTACAATTACTTATTTGTTGGAAATGAAATGATAAGGTTACGCTAAGAAGATTGTAAATCGTGATTCAATTAATCAATTTGTTGTGTAAGTAGGTTCTTTCGGTTTTTAGCAAAATCATTTTCAAGAATTGAAAGATTGAATAAAAATCTGAAGCACTTGGAGTAAATTAAGAAGTGGAGCATGGGGAGGGTTTATGGATAATGAATGTAGGTAGGTAAACTATAATTAACTTGTTTGTTTCATTAGAATTA